>JAKELG010000112.1:0-145501 GCA_021527035.1 Lactarius vividus
TTCAGCCCCATTGACAAACTCTTCGACTCCTCCCCGGACGCTGACATCATTCTTCGTTCTTCCGAGTGTCATGATTTCCGAGTTCCAAAGCTTTACATTATCAACAGCTCCCCTGTCCTCGAAAAGCTAATACGAATCTCATCTCATCTTGGCGATATGGGTCATGAATCCTCGCCTCCTACCGTCCAGCTTAACGAAAACTTCACCATCCTTTCCAGCCTCCTCACTTTCATTTTCCCCGTGTCTCCCGCACTCCCTCCTTCCATCGAACAGACAATGGAGCTGCTCTCGGTGGCCCAAAAATATAAAATGGACACCGTGCTGATCCATATCCGCGATCGTATCGCCCGACAGGACCCACCAGTCATCCACACAGAGAACGCCTTCTATGTCTACTTTCTGGCCCAGAAATATAGACTTCGAGACGAAGCGCTCCAGGCGGCGCGGATGACGCTAAACAGTATAATGACCATCGAAAATTTAGAAGACAAGCTCGACGTCATGCCGGGCTCTTTTCTTCACGAACTTTGGAAGTATCACCAGAGAGTTCGAGGCAGTTTGATGTTGGACCTCATTGAATTTCGAAGGTCTGGTGCGCGCGGCACGCTGAAGGATCTGCAGTGCAGCAATCTCAGCTCATTTGGCTATCCTAGTTGGCTAGATGACTACTTTGTGTCGATATCGAAATATCCAGCAGCATTCGATATAACTAGGTTTCACATGGCCTTAACGCGTCATTGCGCACCAGGAGACTTCTCATCTGGCTGTACACACTGTGCATCCATTTCAATCGAGACGATACAGTTGCTCTGGACCGCTTTGACGGCCGTCTTCCATAAGAGTCTTAGGAGAGTGAGTGATAGTGATTCGACTATGCTGCGTCAATGGTTGACTATTTTTACAGGCTGAAGGTGATTTCTCGCTTGTGGAGGAAGAACCGCAAACTCAGGGATACATTGAACCAACCAGGGAAACCTCGCCTCCGCCGGAAGATTTCAACATGCGTCACACAGATGTGATACTCCGATCCTCCGACGGCGCCAGCTTCCGCATCCACAGATTAGTGCTCACCACGGCATCACCGTTCTTCGATGATCTCTTTTCTCTTCCCCAACCGGACGAAGACGAGACCATTGACGGGATCCACGTGGTTCGCTTATCTGAGGATAAGGAGGTTTTGCGTAGTCTTATCACATTGCTGTACCCAATTCCTTCAGTCTTACCTGATTCGTACAACACAGTTCTAGATCTCCTTACCGCTTCACAGAAATACGATATGGCCGCCGTCCAATCTTCCATCCGTGCCGAAGTCAGTCGCAAATCGTACCCTAGCCTATCGGGAGCCGAGACTTTCCGTATGTATGCGATCGCGAGCAGTAAAGGACTTATCCCAGAGGTGGAAAACTTCGCCCGTCTCACCCTGGACCATCCCATGACATTCGAGTCCATCGGAGACGAACTGAGACTGTTCAATGGCTGGGCACTGCGCGACCTTGTCCGCTTCCGCAAGCGTTGTCGGGACAGCGTTGTCTCGTGCCTCGAGTCGTTCCTGGATTACCGAGATGGTCCATCGAAGATCTGGACGAGTTGCTTCCACTCACATCTCCTCAACTCGCAACTGCAGGCGCCCGATCAGGGCCACCTTGCCAGGTGGCTGCGCGACCTAATTTCGCAGGCGATTAAAGAACTGAAGCAATCGTACATGCTCCCCTTGCTCAAGCAACAGAATTTCCGTAAACAATATATAACGGCGCTCCAACAGCATATCACAGAAACGAACTGCCCTTTCTGCTCGAGGGTGCACATTATGGATGGGGACGCATTCTGGTTACAGGTCAAGAGTAAATTGACGATGGCGCGGGACAAGGTGAGCTGAACTCCCTTATTGAGCCAGACTATGAGCCAACTCGTTCGGCTTTTAGGTCCCCGTGTTGTTCGATTAAACTCGGTATGACGGTTGTGTAGATCGAGGACGATGCTGTATCCTTAAATGCGCCCCGTTGTATTTGTTTCTTCTCTGCCCGTGACCGATACCCGGGTCGATCTATTTACAAAAAGGATACCCTTAGGACAAAAACTGGGAGACAAACGAACGCATATGATCCTAAGGAGCCCGAAGCAACACGGGTCGGTACATAGACGTACATGGACTCTTCATGCGATGGTAAGTTGGGGGGCTTCGCGGTGCGGTGATGGGACCAAAGACCCCATCCAGTGACCAAGTTGCAACAGTGCCGCGATTCCAAACTGGCCACATGGATACTCAGGCTAGTCGCGCAGAGTTCTTTCAGAGATCCGTGGGACCATCAGATCTCAAGCCTCAGGGTGCGGGCACGCGCAAAAAATCATGGTTGCTCCGACCTCATCCTAAACGTTGATTTGACATTCCCGTAATTTTTGGGGGGCAGACAAAAGAGTATCGGGTGTGGTGATCGAGTGCTATATATATATATTACTTCTCATACAACGGGGTCTGCCAGAGAATGCTGAGGGTCGTAATTGAAAAGAGCTCGCGGGAAAGCCTTGGAGGAGACACGCGGTGTGACCTGCGGGTCCTTGGATCACCCGTGTCGGGTGCACGACGAAGCAACCCCGAAGAAGCAGCGCCCCTTTCGGGGGTGCTTCTCGAACACTTTTTTCCTCGCCCGAAATAACTCACCAGATTCAAATTTTGCCTGCCCTTCTTCGGAAATTCGGCCGCCGCAAGTATGGGGGCCTCTACAATTGCGTCTTCTGCTTTGACCGACTTGAGCCATTCTCACTTTGTGGAGCCCTGCTGGCCGCGGCATTCCGACATCGCTGCCCAGGCGCCGAACTTTGTGATCGTAATGGGGAATGGCAGTAAGAGTGGATTGTACTGTACTTGAAAAGCTTGAAGCATAAAACCGTGAACATTTTCCCAGGTCTTGGCATTGATGCATTCTCTTACGTACCCACGACATTATCTACGGATACGCCTATTTTTATACCATTCGAGGCCCTTGATCCAGTGCGGATAAACAAGATAAACAAGAGGCAATGCAATTCAGGTACGGTTTCGGTAACCGCCGCGTCGAAGGGCGCCCATGACAACAACAACCATTGATGTGAACCTCAGACCTACTGACTCCGACCCAGACTTTACACTTTGACCTTGTGAATGCCCATTACTGTCGCCACCGAGGGCTCTGAACCCATTGTAGCAGAATGTGTCTCGGATCACCCTCACGCAGACATTATTCTACGCTCCTCTGACTCTCGTGAATTCAGAGTGCCAAGAATTTATATCATTGATAGCTCCCCTGTCCTCGCCACGCAGATACAAGTTCCTAGTCCAGACATCTCCAATGCCGCCATTCGTACTGACACTGCAAAAGCGTCACTCCCGGTATACCATCTCCCAGAACGTGGTGACGTCCTTTCGAGCCTTCTCAGCTATGTGATCATTTCCATGACCCCCAGTCTTCCGCCAACGATCGAAAAGATCTTTGAGCTCTTATCGGTGGCTCAAAAGTACGAAATGGTCTTGGTCTTGGCTCACATCCGAGACCATATTTCCCGACAGAACCCACCACTCATCCGGAAATCGACCGCTTTTCATGCCTACTCTCTCGCCCAGAAGTACTGCCTTCGCCAAGAAGCGCTTCTGGCTGCGCAACTTACGCTGAACCTCCCACTGACTATTGAGAGTTTGGAGGGCACTGCAAAGTTGGACATCATGCCCAGCCCATTCCTCTATGAGCTTTGGCGCTATCACGCGAGGGTGCAACAGTTCCTTGAAGACGACCTCGTGGCGTTCATAACGTCTGGAACGGCGGCGCGTATAAATCTTCGGTGTAGGGAGCTCGATAATTGTGATGTCCCGGTCTGGCTCGGTGATTACATCGACTCTATAGCAAGATCCCCGGCTCTCTTCGACCTCTCCGAATTCCACATGACCTTGACCCGCCACATCATGCCTTCAGACCCCCGAGTATCGGACTATTGCCAATCTTGCGCGTCGATAGGAAGCAAAGCAATAGACACCTTTTGGACAGCCTTGAAAGGCGTCGTCCAAAGTAGTATGGAAGACGTAAGCGCCGTCGTCCCGAGCATGCTGCGTTGCAGATCATTAATCCTTTTGCAGGCCGAAGCAAATTTCGTGTTGGGGGGAGAAAGGCAGAGACGAAGTTCTACCAAGTCGAAAGTTTCGCCTCCTGAATGCTTGCATACGAGCGGCGCGGACATCATACTCAGGTCATCCGATTTTGTCGATTTCCGCGTTCACAAATCGACATTGTCCATCTCTTCGCCGTTCTTCAGCGACATGTTCTCCCTTCCTCAGCCACCACTGGGACTCGACGAGGTAGTTGATAACCTTCCCGTGGTCCAGTTATCCGAATGTGCGGAAGTTCTACTCGGCCTCATCACTATCCTCTACCCGATTCCTACCGTAATACCTGACTCGTATGACAAGGCCTTGGACCTCCTCGCCGCTTCTCAGAAATACGACATGCCTACCGTCCAATCGACGATCCGTTCCGAGATGAAGAGCAGAAACCTCACTACGCCAACCGGTGCGTTGGCATTCCGTGCGTATGCCATCGCCAGCAACCATGGGCTCATCCCGGAAATGGAGGCTGCGGCTCGCCTCACTCTGGAATACCCCATGAGCTTCGAATTCATCGGAGAACATTTGACCGTGTTTGGCGGATTCGCGCTGCGCGACCTCGTACGGTATCGCAAGCGCTGTCGAGATAATCTCACCTCGTGTCTTGAATCATTACTCGATTCTCGCCTCCCCCCATCAGATATCTGGGTCGGTTGCCCCAATACAAACCAATCCCACCTCGCTGGGTGGCTGCTTTCACTACATCTCAAGTCGCTCAAAGTAGCATTTACACGTCCTCTGCCCCGGCCTTCTACTTTTTCTACGGAATACCTCGCTGCCCTTCAAGGTCACATCAATAGGTACGACTGCTCGTTCTGCTCGAAGGTGCACATCATGCACGGGGAGACGTACCGCGAGCAAGTTGAGACCAAACTGACGAAAGCACTGGATGAGGTGAGTACTACCGTAGCTGCTCTTTATGAGGTCTCAGTCACGATGCCTGATCGCTCGTAGGTACGCTTCAACCCCGAATCGACGCAGGACGCGATTGAGCAACCAGGTTCCGACTGATCGGTGATCATCCGATGACGCTTTACGAGTGGGAGTAGGTATAACGATATGCTAAATGTTCTAGTACTGTATTGAATGTATAATGGATCTTGTCACCACACACCGATTAATTGGTGCCACTTGCACCTGGGTTCGGCGAATCCCCGGTAGACCCGCTGCCAGCAGGAGGGCGCATCATCGCATTCGACCTCTAACGCCCCGCTTTGACCTATACATCAGGGAAAACCTCCCGTGCTAGCGAGCGATAAATTATCAATAATTGGAATAGGAGAGATAATGAACTACTCATTGATGCTAAAGAACAAATAATCACTAGCACTGACGTGGTCCATAATTTATCACTAGTCTATTACTAGTTTATCACTAATTTATCACGGATTACAGTAGAACTTATCCCATACTCCTGATACCCCATAACCCCTTATACCCCATAGCCTGATCCGTCCATGGACGAGCTCGGTGGGCGGGGATTTTGTGTACATAACCCATAAGTCCGCAATAACCCATAACTCATACCCCTTTGGGTAAAAAACCCATAGTTATTTTAGTTAGGTAAGCGGTGGTTTAAATATAATATGTCACAACCATCTAAATCACTTCCAAATTAGGAAGGTCAGAATTTTTCGCTCGGCCTCCGGCTCCCCCCTCCCCCCCCACACCCGTGGTTCGGGATTCCGGTCCCGCAACCCCCTTGGTATGGGCACATGGATTAGCAATGTGATGTTACAAATTGGGAAAAATATAGCCAAATGCGCACCCGAGGGCCACAAAGCTGTACAGTGGGGGGTGGGGGGGAAGAAAAAGGTAGGTAGCGTAGATCGTATGGACTTTACTTGCGACTGAGCTGAGTCGAGACAGCGTAGAAGATATGACAGACTTTAAGTTACACTTCGTCGATAATCATCGTCTCGTAGGCACATCATACTTTATTCACCTTTCGGTAGCGAATGAGGTCGCACAGTGACCGCCCTTTGAATGATCGCAATTGTTCTCCAAGGGATTCGAATGTCATTCGGCAACGCAGGGTGAGACGAGCCGCATCCTCCAATTCTGGATCGAGCCCCATGCTGCCCGCGATGGCATACGCACGGAAGGCTTCAGCCTCAACTGGCCCAGGAAACCTTCCTAGTTTGATCCCATCACGGATATTGGATTGAATTGTTTCCATGTCGTATTTCTGGCAGGCACCAAGTAACGCGAACACCTTTTCATAAGAACCGGGTATGATGGGGGGAATGGGGTAAAGCAATGAGACGAGGCTATTCAGCAGGTCAGTGTCCTCGGACAATTGTATTACAGGAAGGCCGTCCACAAGTTCGTCATCTGGTGGTTGGGGGATAGAGAGCAAATCTTTGAAAAATGGTGACGATATGGCGAGCACTGACTTGTGGATACGAATGTTGGCTTGGTCAGACGACCGAACAATAATATTTGCATCGGGCATGTCCAAACACAATGGGACGGATGGAGGATCCGAGGTTGGATCTTCCTTCACAGGAGCCAGAGTCGAATCTGCCTATGGATGTTCGTATTAGTTGTCGCGATAAGGCCTAGCCTCACCAGTTTTACGTACCTTTTCTATCGTCCTATGAACGGCCGCCGTTAGAGCCTTCCAGAAGGTGCGTATGATCTGGCTGGATATGCCCACACATGAACATAGTCTAGAATTATAACTGTTATCTTCGATGTGGCGTGCCCATGCACTTTCGAATTCGATAAGGTCGAAGAGATGAGGAGCTCCTGCTATAGATTCGATGTAATAATCAATCCATTTCGGAGGAGAGTTGTGGTGGCCGTAAGCGTAAGATTGAATACTACAACGCAGGTTCTTCATGACATCGGGTAAGCCAGAGCTTATAAACTCAAGAAGGCCTGATTTGAGTTCGGTTCTAACTCGCTGATGATACTTCCAAAGCTCGTGAAGATAGGCGCCTGTCATTCCAGGGAAATCGAGCTTGTCTCCCAAATCCTCGATGATCATCGGGGGAAGGCGCAACGTAACTCGCGCAGCCTGAAGTGCCTCGTGATGGAGTTGGTGCTCCTGTGCAAGGAAATAAATGCGGAGGGCTGTCTCTGGGCGAATGAATGGCGGATCCTGTCGAGAGATGGTGTCTCGGATATGATTCAGAACTGAGTCCATTCGATACTTCTGGGCCACAGCTAAGAGCTCCATAATTTTATCGGTGGTTGAAGGAAGGACAGAGGCAACGGGGAAAATAAAAGTGAGGAGGCTGTAAAGGGTTGCCTTGCTTTCCGGTAGCTTGACCACTGGAAGCGCACCGTTGGGGAGATCGGAAGGATTTGTAACGCTCCGGATGAGCTCGCGAAGTATCGGGGAACAAATGTCGATGTTAAGCTTAAGCACCCGGAAATCATGGGAATCGCTTGTGCGAAGAACGATATCTGAACCAGGATAATTGAAGTGTAATGTCTCGTCTGAGAAGACCCCGTTCGGCTCAGGGGTTCCAGGACGCACCGTGGGCATCATGGTAGTGTTAGGCTCGGAAATGTGATCATATCAATCTCCCCGTAGCTTTTAAAGTGTATCACGATTCATGAGCCGTGTTCGAGGCGCTCGTACGCAGCAGGTGCACAAGGTCTGAGATTACCGAGCGTCTCCAAAATAGCAAACTGCCACTAGTCAGGTGAGCCACTGGCCCACTACGTAATGACTACAGTATATCCGTATTGCGCAGCAGTTCTTCTTAGTGGCGAGCTGCGGAAGCCTGAGAACCACCCGGAAAAAACGCATACTATTAGTAGTACTATTAGATACTGCCAGGATAGGCTTGGGAAACGATAACCAAATGTGCACCAAACGGACGCAGAGCCGTACAGTGGGAGAGAGAAAAAAGGTAGGGTGGCACAGATCACGTGCACCTTAGTCACGACTGAACTGAGTAGAGACGGCGTAGAACTTATACTTAGTCAAGGATCGTCGTCCTTTTGGTACATCATACTTTATTACCATCTTTGCGATAGCGAATGAGGTTGCAAAGTGACCGCCCTTTGAATGATCGCAATTGTTCTCCAAGAGATTCGAACGTCATCGGGTAACCCAAGGTAAGACGAGCCGCATCCTCAAATTCTGGATCGAGTCCCATGCTACCCGCGATGGCACATGCACGGAAGGCTTCAGCCTCAACTGGCCCAGGAAACCTTCCAAGTTTGATCCCGTCACGAATATTGGATTGAACTGATTCCATGTCGTATTTCTGGCAAGCAGCGAGTAATGCGAACACCTTTTCATAAGAGCTGGGTATGACAGGGGGGAATGGGGTAAAGCAATGAGACGAGGCTATTGAGCAAGTCAGCATCCTCGGGCAATTGTATTACAGGAAGGCCGTCTATGAGTTCGTCATCGGGTGGCTGAGGGAGAGAGAGCAGGTCCTTGAAAAGTGGTGACGATACGGCGAGCACCGACTTGCGGACACGGAAGTTGACTCTATCAGACGATCGAACTACAATATTTGCGTCAGGTAAATCCAAACATAATGGCACGGATGGAGGAGCCGAGTTTTCGAAGGTTAGCTCTTCTTTCACGAGAGACAGAACCGAGTCTGCCTACGGGTGTCCGTATTAATTATCGCGAAGAGGCCTAGTTACCCAGTTCCGAAGCTACGAACCTTTTCGATGGTCCCACTGATAACAGCGGTCAGGGCCTCCCAGAAAGCGCGTATGACCTGGCTAGATATGACCGCACACGAACACATTGAATCATCGGTCATATCCTTGATGTGGCGTGCCCGTGCATCTTCAAATTCAATGAGATCGAAGAGACGAGGAGTTTCAGCTATGGAGCCAATGAAATCATCGAGCCATCGCGGAAAAGAGAAGCGACTAGATTGAAGAGTAGGACGACGAGGAATACAACGCAGATCCTTTTTTAGATCGTAGGGTAAACCAGAGTTTTTAAACTCAAGAACGCCTGATTTGAGATCGGTTCTAACTTGCTGGTGATACTTCCAAAGCTCGTGAAGATAGGCACCTGTCATGCCAGGGAAATCGAGCTTGTCTTCCAAACCTTCGATAGTCATCGGGAGGCGCAACGTAACTCTCGCAGCCTGAAGCGCTTCTTGACGAAGTTCATGCTCCTGTGCAAGGAAATAAACGTGGAGTGCTGTCTCTGGGCGAATGAATGGAGCATCCTGTCGAGCGATGGAACCTCGGATATGAGTCATGACCGAGTCCATTTGATACTTCTGGGCCACAGCGAGGAGCTCCAAGATTTCCTCGGTGGTTGAAGGAAGGACAGGGGCAACGGGGAAAATGAAAGTGAGAATGCTGTAGAGGGTTGTCTTTCTTTCCTGTAGGCTCGACCACCGGAAGCGCACCGTTGGGGAAACCCGGAGGGTTTGAAACGCTTCGGACGAGCTTTCGAAGTATCGGGGAACAAATGTCGATGTTAAGCTTAGGCACCCGGAAGTCATGGGAATCGCTTGTGCGAAGAATGATATCTGATCCGGGGTAATTGAAGTGTAATGTCTCGTCTGAGACGACGTCGTTCGGTTCAGGGGTTTCAGGACATACTACTATAGGCATGGTGTTAGAATTGTGCGGTATGTTGATCCACGCAAGCGTTTAAAGAGCCAGTACAAGACGAGGTAATCTTGCCGGCCCGGGGCCTCTCCCAACGACGCCCAATGATGGATCGCGACCATGCCTGTCTCCACACCAAAAAGTAGCAAACACGTCCAGTACCACTGCATTCGTGAATGGGTTCTAGCCAGCGAAATAACCGTGTCACTTAGGTTGAGTCACTCGTCTCCTCCGAGTCCAAAGAGAATACTGCCAACATTGTCGGACTTCCAACGTCTATGTTATTATCACGGCATCTCAGATCTCAGGTATAGCCCAGGGTTTCAACCCCCTACAAGGGAGAGCAGGGGATCCGCCTCATCGTCTTCGACTTCCAACGCCTATGTCACTATCTCAGCGCCCGGGTTTAGCCAACCCTGGCGGGACCCGCCAGGGAGGGAAGGAGATCCGCATCGTCGTCTTTAGCCCCGGGTGCTCTGCTTTGACCTAATGCATCTGTACCATTAGATATCGCACCCATACTAGCTGGATCTGACGCAGAAAATATATTATATTAGTATGGGTATGTCAGTGCGAAAGCGCACGCTGTCCCGTGCCAGGGAGCATATATCGCCCAACTAATTCTTGCCAGGTTCGTGATGAAGGGCGCAAAATATGACCAGCCTAGCGACGGTTCAGTCATTTAGTACGGAGAACTCAACTAACGCGCCTTGACACCGTGTAAGCTATCAATATCCTGTCACAATCTCTTGAAACTCGGGCCGTGTGCATTGGCGACCCGTACACACTATCCTATAGTGTCTGAAGGAAACAGCCAATTAGATATTGACAAATGGGCCGGAGAAGGAGCTGGGGCGCCGGAGGGGAAAGCGGTCAAATTCACAGATTTTCTTTTTTTTTTTTTTGCAGAACTACAGGCACACAATCTAGGGTTACGTCTTCCTAGTGCATAGAAGAGCGGTTTCATGGCCAAGACACAAAGGATAAAGCGAGGGCTATCGATCCTACCAAGTATTGCGGTGGAATATGTACCCATGAGGAAAAGGAGGCCAAGTGGTTGACCGTGTTGACGTTGACCGCCGACTTTGGCGTGGAGGCGCCTCTCTTCCCGCTGCCGCTGACTATTTGTCAGCATCCGCACCCGCGAAGCGTCTTTCACTCTCACATATCGACATTCAATATCACTACATTCGCGATGCAGTGGAAGAGGGAGCACAACAACTCGATCACGTCCCAAAGGAAGCCAACGATATATTCACGAAGGCGTTAGTTAGCCTGACCAAATATCAAAACGTTTACGCGTAGCTTTAGTTGTCCCGGCTCCCAGTCAATTGAGTGGGAGCGTTGGAGGACGGCAATCGGTAGAAGTGAGTAGGATGGATGCATCTACCGGAATTGTGATGTTACAGGTTGGGGAGGAGTATGACCAAATGCTCAATCACCCAAGGGGCGCAGAATTGCCAGCGTATAGTGGAAAAAAGGATACTTTGAAAACGGTAGCGTAGAGTAGATTATCTGTACCTGAGTCAAACCTGTCCTAACTGAGGTAAGTAGAAGTCTTGAGACGACACAGAAGACCCGACCTGTAATTAGTTGACAATCGTCGTCATTAGGTACATCACACTTTCTTGCTACCCTTGCGATATCGAACGAGGTCGCACAATGCCCGCCCTTTGAATGATCGCAATTGTTCTCCAAGGGATTCGAATGTCATCGGGTAACCCAAGGTGAGACGGGACGCATCCTCAAATTCTGGATCGAGTCCCATGCTACCCGCGATGGCACATGCACGGAAGGCTTCAGCCTCAACTGGTGCAGGAAACTTTCCACATTTGATCTCGGCACGGATATGGGACTGAACTGATTCCATGTCGTATTTCTGGCAGGCGGAAAGTAGGGCGAACACCTTTTCATAAGAGCTAGGCACGACGTGGGGGATGGGGTAAAGCAACGAGATGAGGCTGTTCAGACTGCCAGCGTCCTCGGACAATTGGATCACAGGAAGGCCGTCTACAAGTTCGTCGTCGGGTGGCTGGGGGAGAGAGAGCAGGTCCTTGAAAAATGGTGACGACAGGGCGAGCACTGACTTGTGGACACGGAAGGTGGCTTGGTCAGACGACCGAATAATAATGCTTGCATCGGGCATGTCTAAACACAGTGGTACGGATGGAGGATCAGAGTTTGTAGAGATTGGTTCTTCCTTCACGAGAGCCAGAGTCGAATCCACCTGTGGGTACTCGTATTAGTTATCGCGATGAGGCCTAGCCTCACTAGTTCCGCGTACCTTTTCTATCGTCTTATGAACGACCGCCGTTAGAGCCTCCCAGAAAGCGCGTATGATCTGGCTGGATATGAGCACACATGTACATTTTGAAGAAGTGTAGCTGTTGTCCTGGATGTGACGGGCCCATGCACTTTCGAATTCGATGAGATCGAAGAGATGAGGCGCTTCCGCTATGGAGCTGATGTAATTATCAATCCATCGAGGATAAGAGTTGGAAATGTGGTAACCGTAAGCGCCGTATTGATCCTTACTACAACGCAGATTTTTCACGACATCGGGTAAACCAGAGTTTCTCAACTCAAGAACACCTGATTTGAGATCGGCTCGAACTCGCTGGTGATACTTCCAAAGCTCAAGAAGATAGGTTCCCGTCGTGCCAGGGAATTCGAGCTTGTCTCCTAGATCTTCGATGATCATCGGGAAGGCACAGTGTAACTCGCGCAGCCTGAAGCGCCTCTTGGTGGAGTTGGTGCTCCTGTGCAAGGAAATAAACGCGGAGTGCTGTCTCTGGGCGAATGAATGGCGGATCCTGTTGAGAAATGGCGCCTCGGATATGGGTCATAACTGAGTCCATTTGATACTTCTGAGCCACGGCTAGGAGCTCCATAATTCTCTCGGTAGCTGAAGGAAGAATGGGAATGACAGGGAAAATGAAGGTAAAGAGGCTGTAGAGGGTCGCCTTGCTTTCCTGTAGTTTGACCACCTGGGAGCCGTTCTTGTTCTTCAAGTTTGCCACTTGGGACATCGGGTGTGATTGAATCGCTTCGGATGAGTTTTTGAAGTACTGGGGAACAAGTGTCGATGTAAAGCTTAGGCAGCCGGAAGTCATGGGAGTCGCACGAGCGAAGAATGATATCCGAGCCAGGGTAATTGAAGTGTAATGTCTCGTCTGAGACGACCTCGTCCGGCTCAGGGGTTCCAGGACGTACTGTGGGCATCATGATGGTGTTAGGCTCGGAATTGTGCCGTATGGTGTTAACCCACCTCATGCCGTAGCTTTTAAGCGTGTCACAAGCCGTGTATGAGTTCGAGGCGCTCGTGCGCAGCAGGTGCACAAGGTCTCACAGAGAAACCAAACCATGCAGATTACTTCGCATCGATAGAACTTGGACTGGGCGTTGTCGGATGGTAAAAGTGACGTACCTGCAGTCCGTTGATCTTCGTTGTTGAGTGCCATTGGCAGTGGTCAACTAGTACTAATGCACCACGTGCACATCCGCAGTCAGTGTCACACTGTGTGGCACAAGTCCATGACGGCATAACCAAGCATGACAAACTACTACCAGTCAGGTGAACCACGGCGCAAAGTCTAGGAAGTATGTTCGTATTACGCTGCAGGGGTTTCAAATAAGATAAGAATCAAGCGCGTCCAGTTTTCTCAGTGGCGAGCCGCGGTCAGAACCACCCGAAAAAAACGTGTACTACTGATCATAGTATTATTGATATCGGATAGGCACATTACTGTAAAAGTAAACTTGAAATCGTTGGTTACAGTGGATCAATAATATTACGCCTCACCTTCAACCGCATTTTGCCATTCCGGTTCTAGAAACTAGTACATTGAGTGTTTCTTCACCTGCTTTTCAAATTGGGCTGTGTTTGGTCTGAGTCCGTCTGGATCTTGGTCTAGATAATCTATTATGGCCATTATCATGGACAGGTCGTGATGTCACTTAGCTCCAGGATCAATCTCATGTGTCAACGGTGGTTTCCAGAATCAGATGTCGGCCATGCGAGTGCTGCGATATATGCTGAACTTTTTTACTGTGATCGATTGTCGATTGAACACGCTGACGTACGCCTCCAAGTCACCTCAGTGTTGTTCGGGTCGATGACACAGTCAGCGTCATTCGAATCGATCTCTGGTTCACTCCAATGGACATACGACCTGCCAAGGGCAACGCATGTCCGAGTCACCGAGTTGTGTACCGATGCCATGATACTGTAGTGCCTGATTTTGCACAAGTCCGGGTACACTACAAACCTGGGTTCACAATGCGACAGGCGCGGCTAAAGACGTATACTGTGGGAGACCTTGTCCTGTGCGTACTGCAACCATTCACTCAGTCACAGCGGAGACGAATCAACCGCGACGGTGACCACCAAGGGGGACTGAGGACGAACCAGGGTGCGTGTCGTAACTCCAAACCCTCACAACAGCCAATATTCAATTGTGGCTCGCCAAAATTCGTATTACACCCGTAATACCTTTCCCTCCATCAGATCGACCTTAAGCTTAAGTCCCCAATCAGCCAAATCGTCATACCGACCTACGTCCCGCTCCACTGCAACGTGGTTCAAGCTCAAGCTCCGAGTCTCGACCAAGACAGAGTATCACGCGACGTGACAGGAGTGTAGCCTCCTTTGTGTCGTCGCCATAACCGCTCCAACGCGGCTAGATATCAAGGCTTTTACACCAGACGCAGCCTACGCCACTGCCACCTCTTACACGTCGAGAGGTTAAAAATCAGTTGCGTTACAGTTCCACACTAGCAGGCACAAATAAATGTATTTACCTTGTCCAATGCCTGTGCTAACCCGTCCTCTAGCTCTCTACGGAATGTCATGCCCACCATAGCATGCACACGGAAGCGGGAATTACAGGGTGTGTGGTCCTTGGAAGCCACCACTGGATACTCCTCGGGAATAGTTGGAGGCAGGTAAATCGCGTAAATTCAGCTCAACGCGCTTGCTCGTAAAGAACCTGAGCAGCTGGTGAGAGAAGTCTGTTGGGTACCCTATGAGGACCCCTTCCGACAGCTTGCCCATATCTAGTCTAGCGCATGGAATGAATGTCGAAGAATGGGTCTCGTTGTCTCTGCAATGTTTGCAATTGTATTTGTACACCTTGTTTACTCACTTCTATTGACTAGGCGTCGACTTTGTCGACTGCTTGGTGGCAGCCAGTTGTGTCGGAATTGATAAGACTTTCAATTTTCTGCTTTGCCCATCGCTTTCTTTTTTTTGGAATAATAAGTTTACGTTGCTGCGTCATTGGACTTTTGATGTTTTATCCATTCGCGGAATGTTATATGTTATACGTCATGCCTTTTTTTTTTCTCACTTCTTCTGATTACTAAGCTTACGAAGCCATCATGCCAGCGGGTCTGCACCACCATCTCCGTCATTTCCTTTTCTTTTTCTTTCCCCCGGATGGAAGCTTTTCACTTCCAATACTCGCCTACACCGAAAACACCTTTACACTTTGCAGTGGCGGCTCTGGCGGGTACATGGCGATAGCGAAGGAGCTCCCACAGCGCCCGCCCTTTGAATGAATGCAACCCTTCTCCAAGGGATTCAAATGTCATCGGACGGCCCCGGGTGAGACGAGCTGCACTCTCCATTTCTGGAATGAGCCGCATGTTGCTTGCGATGGCATATGCAACGAAGGCTTCAGTGGCAGCTGGCGCAGGGAACCTTCCATTCTTGATCTCGCTGCGGATATAGAATTGGATCGATGTCATGCCATATTTTTGGCAGGCGGCGAGCAAGGCGTAACACTTTCTTGTACGAGTCAGGTATGACGGGGGAGATTGGGTAAAGCAACGAGATAAGGCTGTTCAGCAGGCCAGCGTCCTCGGACAATTGGATCACAGGAAGGCCGTCTACAAGTTCATCATCGGGCGGCTGGGAGAAAGAGAGCGTATCTTTGAAAAATGATGACGATACGACGAGCACCGACTTGTGAACGCGGAAGGTGGCTTGGTCAGACGAGCGAATGATAATACTTGCATCAGGTAAGTCCAAACACAGTGGCACGGATGGAGGATCAGAGCTTGCGGAGGTCGGTCCTTCCTTCACGAGAGCCAGAGTCGAGTCGGCCTGTGGGTGTTCGTATTAGTTATTGCGACGAGTCTTAGCTACACCAGTCCTACAGTACCCTTTCCTATCGCTCTATGAACAACATCTGTGAGAGCCTCCCAGAAAATGCGTATAACTTGGCTGGATATGCCCACACATGAACAAGAACTATTGTTAGATTGGATGTGGCGTGCCCATGTACTTTCGAATTCGATGAGATCGAAGAGATAGGGAGTTTCCGCTATGGATCCGATGTAATCATCAAGCCACCGTGGGAAAGAGTCGATGTAAGGGCTAGTGTAAGGAGTGTTACAACGTAGACCATTTACGACATCGGGTAAACCAGAGTTTCTGAATTCAATACCACCTGATTTGAGGTTGGTTCGAACTCGTTGGTGATACTTCCAAAGCTCAAGAAGATAGGAACCTGTCATGCCGGGGAAATCGAGCTTGTCTTCCAAACTCTCGATGGTCATCAAGAGGCGCAATGTAACCCGCGCAGCCCGAAGCACCTCTTGGTGAATTTCATACTTTTGTGCGAGGAAATAAATGTGGAGTGCTGTCTCTGGACGAATGAACGGAGGATCTTGACGAGAGATTATGCCTCGGATGCGAGTCAAAACCGAGTCCATTTGATACTTTTGGGCCACGGCTAGGAGCTCCATGATTGTCTCGGTGGCTGAAGGAAGGATAGGAGTGACGGGAAAAATGAAAGTGAGGAGGCTGTAGATGGTTGCCTTGCTTTCAGGTAGTTTGACTACCGGAAACGGTCCCTCGGAAGAGTTTGAAAGCGTTGCGTATGAGTTGTCGAAGTACCGGGGAACAGATGTCGATGTAAAGCTTAGGCACCCGGAAATCATGGGAGTCGCATGAGCGAAGGACAATGTCAGAGCCATGGAAATCGAATTGTAGTGTCTTGTTGTCGTGTAGTGTCACATCTGAGACGACCCCGCTCGGTTCAGGGCTTCCATTGTGGACTATAGACATGGAGTTAGAAATGTGTGGTATATCCTTAGGTACATCTGTCCACCGTTACTTTTAAAAGAGCCAGTACACTGGCACGCCGCAGCAAGCCATGGGATGAAGTAATCGTCATGTCGTGTTCGAGCCGCTCGTGCGCAGCAGGCGGACAAGGTCTGACATGCTAGCAGGCATGTCAGTTCAAATCATCTCGTATCGATGGAGAACTTGGATTGGGAAAGGGCATTGTTGAATGGCCGATGTGACGTGCACTCGCAGTCACAAGTTCATGACGACATTCAACATAGCAAATTGCCGGCACCTGGGGCCACTGCGCAACTTGAGTATATACTGTACGTATTACGCAGCAGGAGTTCTAGATGATGAGATAACAATCAGGCGCGCGTCCTCGCATGTCCAGCGTTCCCAGGGCTTTATACTGTAAGCTTTATCGACCGCAGCGGTCAGAATCCCTGACTCGGAACCACCTGAAAAAAAAACATGGCACATTGTAGATCAAATAAGCCCTCATTCGGATGTTGTGCGGACGCCTCGAACCAAGCCTCGAACAGAAAAAGCGTATTGAACAGAAAAGCATCCCCCAAACACGGAAAGTGGGGGACTAGTCAGTATATCTGCCTACGTTCCCCGAGTCTCTCTCAGTACTACGAGGTCCAAGTCTCCTAAAACTTTACTTCCTGCAGGGCTTTGCAGGCAATGGCAGCCACAGGTCCTTATTACACGATACTGATACCTCGTACGAGCAGTTGAGATCAGTTGGCCTAACGATCGAAAAATGGACGAGGTATTCACCTCGTCCAGTGCCTGCGTCACCTGGTCCTCTAGGTTCCTGGAAGAATGTCTTCCCTCCATGGCATGTACCTGAAAGCAGGGATCTGCAAGATGGATTGTGATTCTTGAGAGCCGCTAGGTACTCCCCGAGAATAACCGAAGACGAGCTAATTGTATGCGTAAACCCATTTTTCAATTCAACGATTTTTCTCGAAAAGAAGTTGTGCAGCCAGCCAGTAGGAGCATCGACACTCATGGGGACGATTTCCGGCAGGCTGCCCAAAGCTGGAATCTGGAACGAGCATCGAAGAATGAGTCTAAATATGAAACGAAGTTGTCTCTGCAACGTTTGCGATAGTGACGCACAGGTACCTCCCCTCGAATGACCGCAATTGTTCTCCAAGGGATTCGAAGTGTCATCGGGTATCCCAGGGTGAGACGAGCGGCATTCTCCATTTCTGGAACAAGGCCCCATGCTGCTTCGCGATGGCATATACACTGAAGCTTGCTCCCCGACTGGCGCAGAAAACCCTCCAAGTTTGATCCCGGCACAGATATTGGATTGAACCGATACCAGTCGTATTTCTGGCAGGCAGTGAGTAACGCGGACACCTTCTCATAAGAGCTAGGTATGACGGGGGAAATGGGGTAAAGCAACGACATAAGGCTATTGAGTGGGCCAGCGTCCTCAGACAATTGGATTACAGGAAAGCCATTGACAAGTTCGGTGGTTGGGGAAGAGAGAGCAGGTCCTTGAAAAATGGTGACGACATGGCGAGCGCTGATTTGCGGATGGGGAAGGTTGACTTGGTCGGATGACCGAACTATAATATCTGCATCTGGTAAATCCAAACACAATGGCGGGGATGGAGAATTCGAGTTCTCGGAGGTTGGCGCGTCCTTCATGAGATCCGGGGCCAGATCTGCCTGCAGGTGTTTATATTCACTATTGTGAGGCAGGCCCTAGTCATGCCCGTTATACATACCCTTTCCATCGTCCCATGAACAACAGCCATTAAGGCCGCCCAGAAAGCGCGTATCGTCTGGCTAGGTATTCCCATACATGTACATGGTCTCGGAACGCGGAGGCAGATCCCTGATATGGTGTGGCAGCGCATTCTCGAATTCGATGAGATCGAAGAGGCGAGGAGCTTGTGCTAAGAACTCGATGTAATCATCAAGCCATTGCGGGATAGAGTTAGAGGTACTGGAGGAAGGAGTTCCACAGCGTAGGTCGTTCACAATATCTGGTACACCAAGCTTCTTGAACTCAAGAAGACTTGACGCGAGATCCTTTCTAACTCTTGTGATACTTCCAGAACTCACGAAGATAGACTCCGGGCATAAAATCGATCCTGTCTTCTAAGTGCTCGATGGTCATCGAGAAGCGCAAGGTGCTTCGCGCGGCCAGAAGTGCCAGTTGGTGAAGTTCGTACTTTTGTACGAAGAAATACACGTAGAGTGCTGTTTCTGGGAGAATGAGTGGTGGATCCTGTAGAGAGATAACACCATGAAGCTCTTGGCCATGGCCCAGAAGTATCAAATGGACTCAGTGCCGACACATGTCCTCAGTGTTATCGAGGGTGTGAAGGATCACCCCGCTTTCCGAGAGTTTGACCACCAGAAACGGTTCTTGTTCTTCACCATTGGCAATTCTGGGAGTATTTGAAACGGTCCGTATGAGCTCTCGGAGCACTGGGGAGCTATTGACAAGGTAAAACTGGAACACGCGAAGATCATGAGAGTCGCACGAGCGAAGAACAACATGCGAGCCAAGGTAGTCGAAGTGTAGAGCCTTGTATGAGATGACCTCATTCGGTGCAGAGTTGCAGGACGCGACGGCGGTCCTATAGGCATGGTGTTAGAATCGTGCGGTATGTCAGTCCACCCCATAGCTTTTAAAGAGCCAGTTTGGCGCCGCTGCGTGCATGTTCGATCCGATCACATGCAGGAGCTGCCGCAAGGTCTAATGGCGAATCCGCGCAAACCTCGTGTGAGCGCAACTTTCGCGAATAGAAAAACCATTCCCACATTAGACAAGTATGCGGGTACTGCTGAGGTGTGTTTTTAGAGCTGTTCGCAGATGGATATCGTTTGATGCCAGACCAGGGGTGAGCCTCATGTTATTGAATAATAGACTCGGACGCGGCCACTGGCATTGGCAGCCTATGGTGCTTGCTATGGTAACTCTCGGGTTACGGGAACATCTTGTGGCGACCGTGGTTATCAAGAAGAGAAGAGATGAGAGGGGATGAGCGCGATGGCTAGTAGCCTGCCGGTTTGCAGCTCCATTGCTATATTGAGTCGAGTCTCGCAACACGGTTAACTTATACGATATCACCTACTGCCACTGACGTTTGCGGGCCCAAAACGGCAAGAGCGGCTCAAGTCCTAGGCTTCAATTTTCCCATGCGTGTCTCTGTTTTCCCAACTGCGTCGTCGACGCGATTCGCACTTCCCGATATGATTCACACTTCCTAATCATGCCACTGAGTCGAATTATTTCTGGCATCCTTGTTCACCTTGTTCCCTTCCCCCCCAGGCTCTGACATGCCGTCATTGTCATGCAACAAGCGTTCTGGCCATCTGGAGTGACTCTGTTATGGCTCTGCAGCGCTCACACTTGGCTGTGACAACTACAGCAATGATAGGTCGGGCGTTGACCCCGAAACATTCCCCTTTTGACTGTTTCGGTTCTCGGATTGCCTCCGCTGCTACATGTTCCCACGACGTCGCACCACCCACGATCTCACTTACCCCTCCCTCATCACATGACACTTCGTATCGACGACCATCGTCACCTTTTTTGTGCCTCACGAACTTCCCCCGGCATTTGTTGACTGGCTACGTCTCGCGCCTTGTCCTCTTTGTTCACTGTGTCCATATCTTCGTCATGCCATTCCTCTCAACAAACTCTTTCATTCCGTCAACTTTCCTTGCTCGCTGATTTGCGTTGTTCTCCCCACTCGGCCTCACGCCTTGCCCATAGCAAAGATATGATCCATTTTTCTGTTGCATATGAGTGCTGTCGTTGTTTTATTGACCGTCACCCGCACAGGACAATGGTAGTGTGGAATACCCCCCAGTGGTGGCCACAGTGACAATGGCATTTGTAAGGTCGATCACGCCCCAATGTTGCAGATATATTCAGGAAGGTGCTGTCATAGCCCGACCGACCGAAGATCGAAATTTTAGTAGTACGCGTAGGTCACATTGGTTTATCCCGGCTCCCAGCCTATTGAGCGAGACTATCCATCGGATATCGATTGAAGTGCAGATGGACTGTAGTACGGGTACATGGACTGGAATTGTGATGTTACAGATTGGGAAAGCATATGTCCGAATGCGCAGTCACACAACGGGTGTAGAACTGTACAGTGGAAAGAAGGATACACTGCTTTAAGAACGGTAGCGTAGATTGCATGTGCCTTAGAGTCGAACCTGTCCCAGCTGAGTTGTCTCAAAGGTGATCGCTGAAATTGGCGTCTTGTGGGTTCAATTTATTGCCACTGCGGTAGCGAATGAGGTCGTACAGTGCCCTCCCTTTGAACGATCGCAATTGTTCTCCAAGGGATTCGAATGTCATCGGGTAACGTAAGGTGAGATGAGCCGCATTCTCTAATTCTGGAGAAAGCCCCAAGCTGCCCGCGATGGCATACGCACGGAAGGCTTCAGCCTCAACTGGCGCAGGAAACCTTCCAAGTTTGATCCCGTCACGGATATTGGATTGAACCGATTCCATGTCGTATTTCTGGCAGGCAGCGAGTAACGCGAACACCTTTTCATAAGAGCCGGGTATGATGGGGGAGACAGGGTAAAGCAACGAGATGAGGCTATTCAGTAGGTCAGCATCCTCGGACAATTGGATTACAGGAAGGCCATCTACAAGGTGGTCATCGGGTGGCTGGGGGAGAGAGAGCAGATCCTTGAAAAATGGTGACGACATGGCGAGTACTGACTTATGGACACGCAAGTTGACCTTGTCAGATGACCGGACTATACTATTTGCATCGGCTATATCTAAAAACGATGGCATGGATGGAGGATCAGACTCGGAGTTTTCAGGGGTTGGTTCTTCCTTCACAAGAGTCAGGGTTGAATCTGTCTTGGGTGTTCGCGTTAGTTATCGCGATGGAGCCTAGTCATACCAGTTCTGCATACCTTTTCTATTGTCCCATGAACGACAGTGGTCAAGGCCTCCCAGAAAGAGCGTATGACATGGCTGGAAATGTCTATACATGAACATGATCGAGGATGATAGAAACTGGATTTGATGTGGAGAGCCCGTGTATTTTCGAACTCGATAAGATCAAAGAGAGGAAGAGCTTCTGCTATGGACCCGATGTAACCATCGAGCCATTGCGGAAGGCTACTAGAGCGAGGAACCGAACAACGCAGATCTCTCACGACATCGGGTAAACCAGAGTTTCTAAACTCAAGAACATTTGATTTGAGATCAGCTTGAACTCGCTGGTGATACTTCCAAAGTTCGTGAAGATAGGCGCCGGTCATTTCGGGGGAATATTCAAGCTTGTCATCCAAATCCTCAAGGACCATCGGGAGGCGCAAAGTAACTCGCGCAGCCTGAAGCGCCTCTGGATGGAGCCCGTGCTGTTGTGCGAGGAGATAAACATGGAGTGCGGTCTCCGGACGAATGAATGGCGGATCCTGTCGAGCGATGGCGCCTCGGATGTGAGTCATGACTGATTCCATTTGATACTTCTGGGAGACGGCTAGGAGCTCCATTATTTTCTCGGTGGATGAAGGAAGGACGGGAGCGGCGGGGAAAATGAACGTGAGGAGGTTGTAGAGGGTTGTTTTTCCCTCCTGTAGTTTAACTACCGGAAGCGATTCTTGTTGTTCACCATCGCGCACGTCGGGAGTGTTTGAAGCGTTTTGTATGAGCTCTCGAAGAACTGGGGAACAAGTAGCGATGTAAAGCTTAGGCACCCGGAACTCACAGGAGTCGCTCGAGAGAAGAACGATATCCGGCGAGCCGGGGTGATCGAAAATTAGTGTCTCCAAGTCATTTGAGGTGACCTCGTTTGGTTCAACAATTCCACTATGGGCATGGTGTTAGATTGTGGCGTATGCTCCTCAAGACGCCGTATGACCGTCTCACGTGCTCTCACCGGTCATACTCTCCTCCATACCAAACATTAGCAAACACGCCTCAATTATCATTCCGATTCCGTCTCCTACCAGCAACATCATCCAAAGAGAATATTGGCCGACATCATACTCACGAAACTTAGGAAATCTCTTGGGAAATCTGGACTTCCGACGCCGAAGTCACTACCTCTGCGTCCCAGGCCTAGATCTTAGGTCTAGACAACCCCGGTAGGGCCTGAGGGAAGGAGATCCGCATTGTCATCTTCGGTCTCTGGTGCACCGCTTTGACCTAGTGCACACCATTATACATCGCACACATACTAGCTGAGTTCGAAGCAGAAAATATATTATACTAAGTTAGTATGGGTAGGTCACACCAATCATTGGCAACCACCACCCTGACCACCACCGGTGCAAAAGCGCACATTATCCCCAGACCAAGGAGCATCTCCCTGATTCTTGCCAGGTTCAATGTAAATGGTGCAAACATGATCAACCTGTCAATGACTCAGTCATTTAGCATGGAGAAAAAGATACGGCAACCAGAGAGCGTGAGCTACATCACGGTCGCAATGCGCCTCAACATCGCAAAAGCCGTCTCTAATATCCTAAATTTCTTGAAACATGGGTTGTGTACATTGGCAGGCTGCACAGCATGTCCTACAATGTCTGAGGTAAACAGTGCGCCGGGGTGGAAGGCGTTAGAATTCACAGATGCTGATTTTGTTTTGCAGGGGCACAGGCACGTCTTCCTAGTGCACGGAGGTTCGTCGGTCTCCGCCACTCAGGTCTCAGGTGTGGAAGTGGAACGTGTACCCATGAGAAAAAAAAGGCCAAAGTAGTTGACTATATTGTCTGACTTGGGCGTGGAGGCGCCCAGCTCTTTCCGCTGCTTGCCGCCTATATTCGAACGACGTCTTTTACCTACCTTGTCCTTCACTCACATATTCACGTTCAATATCACTGTGTTCGCGGTGCAGTGGAAGAGGGAGCACAATAGCTTGATCACGTTCTGAAAGGAGCCAACGTTGCGATATATTCACGAAGGCGTTTACCCGACTGAAGATCAAAACGCTTACGCGTAGCATGAGTTTGTCCCGGCTGCCAGCCGATAGCGGGAGTGTTGGAGGACGGCAATCGGTAGAAGTGAGTAGTATGGACGCATGGACTAGAATTGTGATGTTACAGGTTGGGGAAAAGTATGACCAAATGCGCAGTCTCCCAAGAGGCGCAGAACCCCCAGTGTACAGAGAAAAGGATACGTAAAAACGGTAGCGTAGCTTGCATGCGCCTTAGTCCAACCTGACCAGACGGGGGTGAGTAGCCGCATCTTTTGAGGACATAAAAGAGTCGACTGACTTATACTTAGTCGACAATTGTTGCCGTTAGGTACTAGGCTATGTCACACTTTATTACCTCGTTTGCGATAGCGAACCAGGTCGCACAGTGACCGCCCTTTGAATGACCGCAATTGTTCTCCAAGGGATTCAAATGTCATCGGGGAACCCACGGTGAGACGAGACGCGTCCTCCAGTTCTGGATCGAGCCCCAAGCTGCCTGCGATGGCACATGCACTGAAGCCTTCGGCCTTACCTGGTGCAGGAAACCTCCCATGTTTGATCTCGGCACGGATATGGTATTGAACCGATTCCATATCGTATTTCTGACAGGAAGCGAGTAGGGCGAACACCTTTTCATAAGAGCTAGGTATGACGTGGGTGATGGGGTAAAGCAACGAGATGAGGCTGTTCAGCAGACCAGCATCTTCGGACAATTGGATCACAGGAAGGCCGTCTACAAGTTCGTCGTCGGGTGGCTGGGGGAGAGAGAGCAGGTCCTTGAAAAATGGTGACGACATGGCGAGCACTGACTTGTGGACACGGAAGGTGGCTTGGTCAGACGACCGAATAATAATGCTTGCATCGGGTATGTCTAAACACAATGGCACGGATGGAGGATCAGAATTTGCAGAGGTTGGTTCTTCCTTCACGAGAGCCAGAGTCGAATCCGCCTGTGGGCAGTCGTATTAATTATCGCGATGAGGCCTGACCTCACTAGTTCCGCGTACCTTTGCTATCGTCCTATGAACGGCCGCCGTTAGAGCCTCCCAGAAAGCGCGTATGATCTGGCTGGATATGCCCACACATGAACATTTTGAAGACGTATAGCTGTTGTCCTGGATGTGACGTGCCCATGCACTTTCGAATTCGATAAGGTCGAAGAGATGAGGAGCTTCCGTTATGGAGCCGATGTAATCGTCAATCCATCGCGGATAAGAGTCGGAAATGTGGTAACCGAAAGTGTTGTATTGATTTCTACCACAACGCAGAGTTTTCACGATATTGGATAAACCAGAGGTTTTAAGCTCAGAAACACCTAATTTAAGGTCAGTTCTAACTCGTTGGTGATACTTCCAAAGTTCAAGAAGGTAGGTGCCGGTCGTGCCAGGGAATTCGAGCTTGTCTCCCAAATCCTCGACGATCATCGGGAGGCGCAACGTAACTCGCGCGGCCTGAAGCGCCTCTTGGTGGAGTTCGTGCTCCTGTGCAAGGAAATACACGCGGAGTGCAGTCTCTGGACGAAGGAATGGTGGATCCTGTCGAGCGATAGGCGCCTCGGATATGAGCCATAACTGAGTCCATTTGATACTTCTGAGCTACGGCTAGGAGCTCCATAATTCTCTCGGTAGTCGAAGGAAGGATGGGAACGACGGGGAAAATGAAAGTGAAGAGGTTGTAGAGGGTTGCCTTGCTTTCCTGTAGTTTGACCACCGGAAGTCGTTCTTGTTCTTCAAGTTTGCCACTGGGGACATCGGGAGTGATTGAATCGCTTCGGATGAGTTTTCGAAGGACCGGAGAACAAGTGTCGAGGTAAAGCTTAGGCATCCGGAAGTCATAGGAGTCGCACGAGCGAAGAATGATATCCGAAGCCAGGGTAATTGAAGTGTGATGTCTCGTCTGAGATGACCTCATTCGGCACTGAGACGACCGCGTTTGGATCAGGGGATTCCGGGACGCACTGTGGACATCATGATGGTGTTAGACTCGGAATGTGCGGGTGTGTCAATCCACCCGTAGCTTTTAAGCGTGTTACAGGCCGTGTTCGAGGCGCTCGTGCGCAGCAGGTGCCAAGGCAGGTGCATAAAGTCTCACAGATAGTCCAGGCAGATTACCTCACATCGATAGCCTGAGAACTTGGATTAGGAAAGGGCGTTATTTAATTATTGATGTGACGTTACGTGCAGTTCATTAATGTGCATTAACGTTCGAGTCGTTGGGTGCTTGAGTGGACAACTGAATGTCATGTGTACGTGTGCACCCGCGGTCACACTCCGGCACAAATCCATGACTACATCATTGCGAACTACTACCAGCAGTCAGGTGAGCGATGGCGCAAAGTCTCGATGTATATTCGTATTGCGCAGCAAGTTTCAAATAAGATAAGAATCAAGTGCGTCAAGTTCTTTCAGTGGCAGCTGCGGTCAGGACCATCCAGAAACGACCTGTCCCAACTAGATACCGGATTGTTGGCTACGGTATCAATTCGCCTCACCTTCAACTACGATTTGCTATTCCGGTTCTAGAAACTAGTACCTGGACTCTTTGAGTGTTTCTTCGCTTGCTTTCCAAGTGTTCGGTCCAAGCCCATCTAGATACTACTCTATTATGACCGTCATGAGCAGGTCGTGATATCACTCGGAACTCCAGGACCAACTGTGGTCGCCGTAATCAGATGTCGGTAGCACTAGCATTGCGCCAATAGCTACTGTGTGATACGCGCTGAACCTTTTTTTTACTGTAATCGATCGTCGATTCAGCACACCGACTCGGTCCTCGTTCGGGTCAATGACACAATCTACATCATTTGAACTGATCTCTGGCTCTCTTTAATGGACACGTGACACGCCTCGGGCAACGCATGTCCGACTCGCCGAGTCGTACCAATGACAATACCTTACTTTGCACAAGTCCGGTACAGGAGTGGATTCACAATCCGTAATCCCTTTCCCTCCAGTCCTAAGTCCCCAATCGGCCAACGAGTGACTCTCAAAAATCGTTGTACTGACCTATGTCGCGCTTCAAGCTTCAAGTCTCGATCAGGGCGGTATCAGGTGAAGTGGAGTGACAAAAGTGTAGCCTCTTGGTGTCGTTTCCATAAACGTTCCACCACGGTTAGATATCGAGGCTTTCACGCCAGGCGTAGCTTACGCCACTAGCACCTTGGTCCTTATTAAACGATACTAAATTGGAACTCAGCATGATTTGCCATCAAAGAATACCAAAGTCACACGCCAAGCAGTCAAAAATCAGTTGCGTTACAGATTCACCTTGCCCAATGCCTGCGCTAACTTATCTTCCATCTTTACAGAATTTCACCCTCGCCATGGACTCCGGACGCACACGGAAGCGGGAATTTTGGGCGGTTGAGGGCCACTACTAGATACTCGAGAATAGGCGAATGCAAGAAAATTGTATGCGCAACGCTGCAGCGCTTGCTAGGTAAAGAAGTTAAGCACCTGGTGGGAGAATTCTATTGGACCCCTCCCAACAGCTTGCCCTACATCTAGTGCCTAGAATGAACGTCGGAGAAGTGGGTCTAAACATGACACGAGGTTGTCTCTGCAGTGTTTGAAACTTGTTTACTTGCTTCTATTAATTACTTTACACGTGAATCATCATTCACGTTCTGTTTCTGCGTCAACGATTTCCATCCGCCTCGGCTGCTTCTTCTTCCCCTTTTTACGCTTTTCCTTGGGCCGACGAATTTCACTTTCACTACTTGCTACACTGACAGTGGCGGTACCGTCAGGCGTACAGCGATAGCGAAGTAGGTCGCACAGCGCCCGTCCTTTGAATGAACGCAACCCCTCTCCAAGGGATTCGAATGTCATTGGGTGGCCCTGGGTGAGACGAAGTGCGCTCTTCATTTCTGGAATGAGCCCCATGCTGCTCGCGATGGCATATGCACGAAAGGCTTCAGTCGCAACTGGCCCAGGAAACGTTCCAAATTCGATCTCGGTACGGATATAGAATTGGGTCGATTCCATGCCGTATTTCTGGCAGGCGGCGAGTAAGGCGAACACTCTTTCGTAGGAGCCAGGTATGACGGTGGGGATAGGGTAAAGCAACGATATGAGGCTATTGAGTATGCCAGCGTCCTCGGACATTTGAATTACAGGAAGGCCCTCTACAAGTTTTCCATAGGGTGGCCGGCGGGAAGAGGGCACATGTTTGAAATATGATGACGACATGGCGAGCACAGACTTGTGGACACGGAAGTTGACTTGGTCAGACGATCGAACTATAAGACTTGCATCGGGCATGTCTAAACACAATGGCACGGATGAAGGATCCGAGTTTGCGGAGGTTGATTCTTCCTTCACGAGAGCCAGAGTCGAATCCGCCTGTGGGTATTCATATTAGTTCTCGTGATGAGGCCTGGCCACACTAGTTCTACGTACCCTTTCTATCGCCCCATGAACAACCGTCGTTAAAGCCTCCCAGAGAGTGCGTATGACCTGGCTGGGTATACCCACACATGAACATTTTGAAGAAGTATAGCCGTCGTCCTGGATGTGTCGTGCCCATGCACTTTCGAATTCGATGAGGTCGAAGAGATGAGGAGCTTCCGTTATGGACCCGATGTAATCATCAATCCATTTCGGAAAAGAGTTGTGGAGGTTGTAAGGATAGTATTGATTTTTCATACAACGCAGATTTTTCACGACACCGGGTAAACCAGAGTTTTTAAACTCAGGAACACTTGATTTGAGATCGGCTCGAACTCGTAGGTGATACTTCCAAAGCTCAAGAAGATAAGCACCTGTCATACCAGGGAAATCGAGCTTGTCTCCCAAATCCTCAATGGTCATCGAGAGGCGCAATGTAGCTCGCGCAGCTTTAAGCGCCTCTTGGTGAAGCCCATATTTTTGTGCGAGGAAATATATGTGGAGTGCTGACTCTGGGCTGACGAACGGCTGATCCAGTCGAGAGATGGCACCCCGAACACGGGTCAAAACTGATTCCATCTGATACTTTTGGGCCACAGCTAAGAGTTCCATGATTTTCTCGGTGGTTGAAGGAAGGGTGGGAACGACGGGGAAAATGAAAGTGAGGAGGTTGTGGATGGTCGCCTTGCTTTCTGGTAGTTTGACCACTGGAAGCGATCCATCGGAAGTGCTTGCAACGCTTCGTATGAGTTCTCGAAGTACCGGGGAACAGATGTCGATGTAAAGCTTAGGCACCCGGAAATCCGAGTCACGGGTGTTGCGCGAGCGAGGGGGGGAAACTTGAAGGACAATGTCTGATCCAGGGAAATCGAAGTCGTCCGAGATGACCTCGATCGGTTCAGGGCTTCCAGGGTGCACTATAGACATGGTGTTAGACTTGTGCGGTATGTCATTCCACTGTAACTTTTAAAAGAGCCACTGCAGTACAGTATATTACACTGCCGCAGTAAGCCACTAGCATGGGATGAGGTAACAATCGTCATGATGTCACACGAGCTGGGTTCGAGCCGCTCGTGCAGTGCACATGCAAATCTCGCTGTATCGATGGAACTTGGATTGGGAGGTGTTCCATGTGACGTGCGCTGGCCCCATGGCGGCATCACCTAAAATAGCAAACTGCTAGCAGTCAGGTGAGCGCGAAGCGAGGCATGAAGCAAGGCAAGGCGCAAGGCGCAAAGATAGAAAGTACGTATTGCGCAGCAGGAATTCTAGATAAGCGCGACCTCATGTCCAGTGTTTGTTTGTGGTCGGACCAGGTTAGCAGAATCCGTAAAACTGGAGAGGCAGTGAATTGGATGCAACCACGTAGACAGGCGACCGCTCCGGGGTGCCGGCACCGCCAGGACCTAGAATCGAGGGGCTCCGAGCTTGGTTCCGAGTCTACGTCGCTTGCGACAACCTCATAAAACCCTCATTCTACGACCGGTTACGAGTCTACGTTGAGGCCTTTGAAGTGTTTACTTGGTTTCTCGTATAAGTTTTACATACTGTATATATACTCAGTCGCGCGTTCCCGTCAAGGTTCCCGTGCCCCATTTTTCATTATGTTTGGCCTTATGTTTGCCTCTCACGCTTTCGCAAGCACCTCTCGTTACGTGTCTCGAATCACTTGCGGATCGCTGCTCGATTCCACCTCCCCCAACTGTATAATCCTCTTTTCTAGGTGGTTAGGCAACTTTCTTTCGCGGCATATCAAAACTCTGCAACAGACATTTATCCACTCTCTGCTCAGACACTTAGACCTTTACGCAGAGCACATCGCTGCGCTCCAGTACCACATAGACCATGTGCTCTACCCGAATGCGCACATAGTGCACAGGGGACTTACTGTGACCAAGCCGAGACGAAATTAGCGCAATCGCTGCCAGTGGATGAGGTGAGCACTGGCACCCCGGCCAGCTCCTACCTGTTCTTCATTGGTTCTCTGGATCTCAATGTGTGACGTACTGTATCGAATTGTGGATCTTGCCGCCGCACCCCGCACACCGATTACCATTTCATGTGATTTCCGCTGGTATAAGTAGGTGGTGTAGACCTAATAATCTTGATGATGTCGCAGATCGCCTTCTCTAGCTTTCCCAATAGTACCTCTCCCAAGCAGAGTAGAAACCTTTTTTATTCCTGCGTAACATTAATCAATCCAACAATAGCATAGCACGTTTCTAGCAGTGATCGCCACTCGTGTACAGACTATAGACCGTAGGTAGAAATCCAACTTTGACGTACTGGCCACCCGCCAACGCTCCTCTACGATGTGGTCACGTGGTTAAGTCTCCACCACAGCAGTGCGCGGCCCTAGACAATACCAATACCTAGAAGTAATATGAGTTGGAGCCCAAATATAATCTACCGTCACATACCTAACTCCTACGAGCTCTCCAGTTCAGTGGCGCTTGAGGTATTCACCTTATCCAGTGCCTGCGCCAACATGTCCTCCAGCTCCCGGTAGAATGTCTGCCCTTCCATGTGTACACGGGCGCAGGCACTGCAGCCTGAGTGCGTGTGACTCTTGAGAGCCATCATGAAACCCTCAAGAATAGTTGAAGGTGAAAAAACTGCATGCGTAAAACCTTTTTTCAACTCAACGGTCTTGCTCGTAAAGAAGTTGCGTAGCCAGCCGGTGGGAGTAGTTCGGGGGCCGCTCCACGAAGAAGCCCATTCCCGACAGCTCGCCCAAATCTGGCACCTGGAGTGGACATCGAAGAATGAGTCTAAACACGAAACGAGGTTGTCTCTGCAGCGCCTGCGATAGCGAACGAGGTTGCACAGTTCCCGTCCTTTGAGTGACCGCAATTGTTCTCCAAGGGATTCGAATGTCATTGGGTAACCCAAGGTGAGAAGAGCTGCACTCTCCATTTCCGGAATGAGCTCCATGCTGCTCGCGATGGCGTATGCACGGAAGGCTTCGGCCCCAGCTGGCGCAGGAAATGTCCCATGTTTGATCTCCGCACGGATATTGGATTGAACCGACTCCATGTCATATTTCTGGCAGGCGGCGAGCAAGGTGAACACCTTCTCATATGAGCTGGGTATGACAGGGGAAATGGGGTAGAGCAACGAGATGAGGACTATTGAGCAGGCCAGCGTCCTCGGACAATTGGATCACAGGAAGGCCGTCTATGTGTTCGCCATCGGGTGGCTGGGGGAGAGAGAGCAGATCTTCGAAAAATGGGGACGATACGGCAAGCAATGATTTATGGACACGAAAGTCGACCTGGTCAGATGATCGAACTATAAGACTCGCATCGGGTAAGTTCAAACACAATGGCCCGAATGGAGGATCCGAGTTTTCGGAGGTTGGCTCTTCCCTCACAAGAGCTAGAGTTAAATTTGCCTGTGGGTGTTTGTATTAGTTATCTTGAAGCCTAGTCACAGGAGCTTTACGTACCTTTTCTATCGTCCCATAAACTACAGCTGTCAGGGCCTCCCAGAAAGTGCGTATTACTTGACTAGAAATATCTGCACACGGACACGTGGAACGGCGAAACTCGTCCTTGATGTGGCGGACCCGTATATTCTCGAATTCGATGAGATCGAAGAGATGAAGAGTTTCCGCTAAGGATTCGATGTATTCATCAAGCCATCGTGGAAAAGGGTAGGAAGAAGGGCGAGAATCTACACAGCGCAGACTTTTCACGTCATCTGGTAAACCAGAGTTTCTAAACTCAAGAAGGCTTGATTTGAGGTCGGTCCGAACTCGCTCTCGGTACTTCCACAGCTCATGAAGGTAGGCACCTGGCATGAATTCGAGCTTGTCCTCCAGACCTTCGATGGTCAATGAGAGGCGCAGCGTAACGCGCGCAGCCTGAAGCGCCTCTTGATGAAGTTCATGCTTTTGCGCAAGGAAATAGTTATAAAATGCGGTCTCCGGGCGAATGAACGGCGGATCCCGCAGAGAGATGGCGCCTCGGATATGAGCCAACACTAAGTCCATTTGATACTTCTGAGCCACGGATAGGAGCTCCATGATCTTTTCTGTGGTTGAAGGAAGGATGGGAGTGGGGGGGAAAATAAAGGTGAGGAGGCTGAAAATGACGTCCCCGCCTTCCGGTAGCTTGACTACTGGAAGCAATTCTTCACCATCATGGGCGGTGTCCGAAGGATTTGAAACACTTGTAAACAACTCTCGAAGTATTGGAGAAACGTTAGCGATGTAAAGCTTAAGCACCCGAAAACTATGCGCGTCGCACGAGCGAAGAATAACGTCTGAGCCAGGGAAATCGAAGTGTGGTGCCAGTGTCTCATTCGAGACCTCGTTCGGTGCAGGAGTCCCAGGACGCACTATCGACATGGTGTTAGAATTGCGCAGTATATCAATCAACTTGTAGCTTTTGAAAGATCCGGCACAGCGCCGCGCCGCATACAGGGATGAGGTAATGCCCATCATGCTGTGTTTGAGCGGCCCGGCGTGCGGCGGAGAATCCCGGGCCCTTGGACCATGCCAATGGAGCTCGGATTGGGAAAGGGCTTTGTCGAATGGCCGATGTGCGCATCACTGGCGCAGTCAAATTCACACGCCAGCTGCGGCTGAGCTGCCAGCAGTGACCAGTGAGTGGTCAGATGAGCCATTCCAATGCGTAAAGATTCACGATAGTGTACGTATCGCGCAGCAGGATAGGTAGATAAGAATCAAGCGTGCGTCCTCGCGTGTCCGGTGTTCTTCCGTGACCAGCCGCAGTCAGAATCCGCAAAACAACCATGTAACTCGAGCGTGTACTACCTTCATGCAAATTCTTTCGGATGCCCCGAAATTTCCATGAACAGAAGAGAAGAGTATTCATAATAGACGGATAGTGGTAGATTAGTCACATAGATCCAACTTCGACATAGCCACCGGCGGTTCGAGTCTCTTCCGTCAGTATTACATGCTGTGCTACCTACATTGTTGCCACACTTCTAGCTGACAATATCCAAGTTTTCAATTCGGGCGCGGCCGCCTTAAGTCCTCATTACGCGATACTGATACCTTCACGAGGGGTCGAGATCAGTTGGCTTTAAAAAAAAAGGTAAAGTGTTCACCTCATCCAGTGTCTGCGTCAACTGGTCCTCCAGTCCCCTGCAGAATGTTTCCCCTTCCCTGACATGTACACGAAAGCAAGAATCGCAGTTATTGTGGTTCTTGAGAGCCTCTAGGTACTCTTCGAGAATGTTTAAAGGCGAGCTGATTGCACGCGTAAAACCATTTTGTAGCTCAGCACTCTTGCCCGAAAAGAAATCGCGCAACCAGACAGTAGGAGGATCCCGGGTGTTGTTTGGCGTGGGTGTGAATGGTTGCCGACAGCCTGCCCACATCTGGAACCTGGAACGAACATCGAAGAATGAGTCTAAACATGACACAAGGTTGTCTCTGCAACGTTTGCGATAGCGAACCAGGTCGCACAGCGCCCGGCCCTCGAATGACCGCAATTGCTCTCCAAGGGATTCGAACGTCATCGGGTATCCCAGGGTGAGACGAGCGGCATTCTCCATTTCCGGGATAAGCCCTAAACCGCTAGCGACGGCGTATGCACGGAAGGCTTCATCCCCAACTGGCGCAGGAAACCTTCCAAGTTTGATCCCGGCACGGATATTGGATTGAACTGATTCCATGTCGTATTTCTGGCAGGCAGCGAGTAATGCGAATACCTTTTCGTAAGAGCTGGGAATGACGGGAGGAATGGGGTAGAGCAACGAGATGAGGCTATTGAGCAGGACAGCGTCCTCGGATAATTGGATCACAGGAAGGCCATCTACAAGTTCGCCATCCGGTGGCCGGGGGAGAGAGAGCAGGTCACTGAAAAATGGGGACGACACGGCGAGCACCGACTTGCGGACAGGGAAGCTGATTTGGTCAGACGACCGAACTATAATATTTGGATCAGGTAAGTCCAGACACACTGGCAGGGATGGAGGATCCAGGTTTTCGTGGGTTGGTTCTTCCGTCACAAGAGCCAAAGTAAGGTCCGCCTGTGGGTATTCATATTTGTTATTGCGAGTGGGGCTACTAGTCATGCCGGTTCCACGTACCTCTTCCATCGCTTCGTTAACGACAGCGGTCAAGGCCTCCCAGAAAGTGTGTATCGTCTGGCTGGACATTCCCACACATGGACATGGTGTAGAGTTCTGGGGTCGATTCCTGATGTGGTCTGCCAGAGCACTTTCGAATTCGATGAGATTGAAGCGATGGGGATCTTGTGCCAAGGACTCGACATAATCACCGAGCCATTGTGGGATAGAGGGGGTACCAGAGGGAGGAGTTCCACAGTTCAGGTCCCTTACGATATCTGGGACACCAGACCTCCTAAACTCAAGCAGGCCTGAGGCGAGATTCCCTCTAACCCTCTCGGTGGTATTTCCAGAGCTCACGAAGATGGGCTCCTGGCATGAAATCGACCTCGTCTTCCAAATCCTCGAGGACCATCATTGGGCGGCGGAGGGTGCTCCGCGCGGCCCGAAGCGCCTCTTGGCGAAGTTCGTTCTTTTGTGCGAGGTAATATACGTGAAGTGCCGTCTCTGGGAGAACAAATGGTGGGTTCCGTAATGAAATAACACCTCGGATATGTGTCAGCACTGAGTCCATTTGATACTTCTGGACCACGGATAAGAGCGTCATGATTTCCTCTGTGGTTGAAGGAACGATAGGAGCGACGGGGAAAACAAAACTGAGGAGGCTATGAAGGATCGCCCCGCTTTCCGATAGTTTGACCACCGGGAGCGGTTCTTTTGCTTTACCATCGGAGACTCTAGAGGTATTTGAAACGGTCCGTAGGAGCTCTCTGAGTACTGGAGAACTGTTGACGATGTAAAGTTTGGGCACACGAAAATTATGCGAGTCGCACGAGCGAAGAATGACGTCCGATCCAGGGTAGTCGAAGCGGAAAGTCTCGTTTGAGACGACGTCGTTAGGAACGGGGGTTTCGGTATCAGGAGTCATGTTCAAACGTACGTTCAAGCAAACTTCAAGTCACGAGGTCTTGCAGCGGCAATGCAGATAACTAGTTAACTTATTGTAAATAGTTATGCGCCGCAAATGATTCTTATCGAATAAACTTATACACGGAGTCCATTGAAGGAGTCTATTGTATCTGGGAGAGGAGAGGGTAGGCCCTTCATTGGTAAATGGTCATTAAAATTGGATGTATTGATTTAGAGCCAGGTGTTGCCAAGGATGTTGTTTCCAGTTCTGGTTCCGCAGTAGAGGCGGCGACTGAACTTCGTTTTCAATCGAACTTATCAATCCAACAGACCAACAATGATCACAACCCGTGTACTGACAACAGGTTGTACATAAAACTCCAATTCAGATGTACTACAAGTAACATTCCGCCGACGTTCCTACAACGTAGTTCAGTTCATACCACAGCAGCATGACGTGCCGTGTGGCCTCCAGTATTACTGCCATAACCGGTCCACCGCGAACGATATCCGTTCTCTGAAACTCTTACTTCCGGCCCTTCTTGCGCAAGCCGCGTCCGGACGGGGCGGGCGACGGGTCGACATAAGACGACACCGACACCTCGAAGTAGGATGAGTTAGAACTCACGTACAATCTCCCGTCAGGGCATACCTAAGTCATACGCAGTCGAGATCAGTTGCGATTAAAATACCCAAAAGGGAATGGGGTATTCACCTCATCTAGTTTCCGCGAAAACTCCTTCTCAAGCTCCTTGCAGAATGTCTGCCCTTCCAAATGCACACGAGCGCAGGAATAGCACCCCGTTTGCGTGTGATTCTTGAGAGTCACTACGAACTCCTCGACAATAGTCGAAGGTGAGAAAATTGCACGCGTAAAACCGTCCGATCCTTTCATCTCTGCACTCTTACTCGTAAAGAACTTGACCAGCCAGGGGTACGAGGTCCCTTCCCGACAGCCTGTCCAAATTTGGCGCCTGGAATTAGGATCGAAGAATGTGTTTAAACACGACACGAGGTTGTCTCTGCAATGTTTGCGATAGCGAATCAGGTCGCACAGTGCCTGTCCCTTGAATGACCGCAACCCATCTCCAAGAGATTCGAATGTCATCGGGTAACCCAAGGTGAGACGAGCTGCGCTCTCCATTTCTGGATTAAGCCCCAGGCTGCTCGCGATGGCATATCTACGGAAGGGATCGGCCCCCATTGGCATAGACGGCCAACGTTTGATCTCGGCACGGATATAGGATTGAATCGGTACCATGTCGTATTTCTGGCAGGCAGCAAGTAAAGCGAAAGCCTTTTCATAAGAGTCGGGTATGTAAGGAGAGATGGGGTAAAGCAATGAGACGAGGCTATGGAGCAGGTCAGCGTCCTCGGACAGTTGGATCACAGGAAGGCCGTCTACAAGTTCGCCATCGGGTGGCTGGGGGGGAGAGAGCAGATCTTCGAAAAATGGTGACGACATGGCAAGCAATGACTTGTGGACGCGGAAGTTGACCTGGTCGGACGACCGAATGATAATATTTGCATCTGGTACGTTCAAAGGGGATCGCGCGAATGAAAAGCCCGAATTTTCGGAGGTTGGCTCTTCCTTTACAAGAACCAGAGTCGAATCTGACTGTCGTGGTTGTTATTACGGGGACTGAGCCTGGTCACATGGACTCTACGTACCTTATCTATCGCTTCATCAACCACAGCCGTCAAAGAATCCCAGAAGGTGCGTATGGCCTCGCTAGATATGCTCGGACATGTTGCACAATGACCCAGATGGGGATGAACGTGGTGGCGTGACCGTGCATTTTCGAATTCGATGAGATCGAAGAGGTGAGGAGCTTGCGCCAAGGACTCGACATAATCACCAAGCCATTGCGGCATAGGGACAGGGCCACTAGAGGGAGGCTGCTGAGATCCACAGCCGGCGATATTGGCACCAAGCTTCCTAAATTCAAAAAGGCTTGAGGCGAGATCCTTTCTAACTCTCTCGTGATACTTCCAGAGCTCACGAAGGTAGGTCCCTGGCATGAAGTCGATCTTGTCTTCTAAATCCTCAATGGTCATTGAGAGGGACAGCGTGCTTCGGGCGGCCAGGAGTGCCTCTTGGTGAAGTTCATACTTTTGTGCGAGGGAATAAACGTGGAGTGCCGTGTTCGGGAGAATGAATGGCGGATCCTGTCGAGCGATGGCACCCCGGATATGAGCCATGACTGAGTCCATTTGATACCTCTGAGCCACGGCTAGGAGGTCCATGATTCTCTCGGTGGTTGAAGGAAGGATGGGAGTGACGGGGAAAATGAAAGTGAGGAGGCTGTGAAGGATTGCCCCGCTTTCTGATAGTTCGGCAACCGGGAAAGGTTCCTGTTCTTTACCATCGGAAACACCAGCAGTATTTGAAACGGTCTCTAGGAGCTCCCGAAGCACTGGGGAACTGTTGACGATGTAAAGTTTGGGCACGCGAAACTTATGGGAGTCACATGAGCGAAGGATGATATCTGAACCAGGGTAGTCGAAAAGGAAAGTCTCGTTGGAGACGACAACATTGGGTGCAGGGGTTTCGGGAAGGACTTTAGGCATGGTGACCATATTGGTGTTTAAGTCCAACATGAACAATTGATTTCAAGTTGCCTAACTAACTTAGGCTCAACGGGGTTATTTATTTATTTATTGCCCAATACTGTAGCTATCAAAAACAGAAAGTTCGACACCATTCTGGTGGTTCTCTATTCGTACATACTCGTTTTCAAACTTATCCACCCAACAATGGCATTGCGTAACTCAAACAATGACAACTCCTGTACTCAGAAACTACAGGTCGTACATAACGCTCCAACTCAGACCAAGCCTTACCAAGCACACTACAATTCCGCCGATGTTCCTACGATGTGGTTCAGTCCATACATGCCGTGTAGCCTTTAGTATTATTTCCAATGCCGTTTCATCGCGTCTGGCCCCAGGAACTCTTACACGGCCCTCCGGCGCGATGTCGCGGCGCGCTTGCCATTGGGCAGCGATGGGACGGACGGGACGGACCACGGCTTGTAGGACAATACTGAAACCTATGAGTAGGTGAGTTGTACTCAAGTACGACCTCTTATCAGAGCATACCTAAGTCCGAGCAGTCGAGATCAGTTGCGGTTAAAATACCCAAAATGGAATGGGGTATTCACCTCATCTAGTTTCCGCGAAAACTCCTTCTCCAACTCCTTGCAGAATGTCTGCCCCTCCAAATGCACACGAGCGCAGGAATAGCACCCCGTTTGCGTGTGATTCTTGAGAGTCACTACGAACTCCTCGACAATAGTCGAAGGTGAGAAAATTGCACGCGTAAAACCCTTCGAGCCTTCCATCTCTACGCTCTTGGTCGTAAAGAAGTTGAGCAACCAGGTGTACAAGGAACCTTGCTGACAATTTGCCCAAATCTGGCGCCTAGAATTGGGATCGAAGAATGTGTTTAAACACGACATGAGGTTGTCTCTGCAATGTTTGCGATAGCGAATCAGGTCGCATAGTGCCCGTCCTTTGAATGACCGCAACCCGTCCCCAAGAGTTTCGAATGTCATAGGGTAACCCAAGGTGAGACGAGCTGCACTCTCCGTTTCTGGATTAAGCCCAAGGCTGCTCGCGATGGCATATCTACGGAAGGGATCGGCCCCCATTGGCGTAGACGGCCAACGTTTGATCTCGGCACGGATATAGGATTGAATCGATATCATGTCGTATTTCTGGCAGGCAGCAAGTAATGCGAACGCATGTTCGTCAGAGCCGGGTATGTAGGGAGAGATGGGGTAAAGCAATGAGACGAGGCTATGGAGCAGGTCAGCGTCCTCGGACAGTTGGATCACAGGAAGGCCGTCGACAAGTTCGCCATCGGGTGGCTGGGGGAGTGATAATAGATCACTGAAAAATGGTGATGACATGGCAAGCAATGACTTGTGGACGCGGAAGTTGACTTGGTCGGACGACCGAATGATAATATTTGCATCGGGCACGTCCAAACAGGGTGGCGCGAATGGAAAACCCAATTTTTTGGAGGTTGGCTCTTCCTTCACGAGACTCAGAGTCGAACCTGCCTGTGGGTGTTCATATTCGTCATCAGGTGACTGAGCCTAGTTACGCGCGCTCTGCGTACCTTTTCTATCGCTCCATGAACAACAGTCGTCAAAGAATCCCAGAAAGCGCGCATGGCCTCGCTGAATAAAGTCGAACATGTTGCACAACGACCGGACTGAATGTGGCGTGCCCGCGCATTTTCAAGTTCGACGAGGTCGAAGAGGTGAGGAGCTTGCGCTAAGGACTCGACGTAATCACCAAGCCATTGCGGCATAGGGACAGGGACACCAAAGGGATGAGTCTGAGATCCACAGTTCGCGATATTTGCACCAAGCTTCCTAAACTCGGGAAGGCCAGAGCCGAGATCCTTTCTAACACTCTCGTGATACTTCCAGAGCTCACGAAGGTAGATTCCTGGCATGAAACCGATCTTGTCCTCTAAATCTTCAATGGTCATTGAAAGGCGCAGGGAGCTTCGCGCGGCCAGGAGTGCCTCTTGATGAAGTTCATACTTTTGTGCGAGGGAATAAACGTGGAGCGCCGTGTTTGGGAGAATGAATGGCGGATCCTGTCGAGCGATGGCACCCCGGATATGAGCCATAACTGAGTCCATTTGATACTTCTGGGCCACGGCTAGGAGGTCCATGATTCTCTCGGTGGTTGAAGGAAGGACGGGAGTGACAGGGAAAATGAAAGTGAGGAGGCTGTGAAGGATCACCCCGCTTTCCGGTAAGTTGACCACAGGAAGCGGTGTTTGCTCCTTGGTTTGTTCTTCACCATCGGGGATGGGGGCGCGACTTTCGGGAGTATTTGAAACGCTTCGTATGAGCTCTCGAAGCACTGGGGAACTATTGGCGAGGTAAAGCTGGGGCACGCGAAAGTCATGCGAATCGTATGAGTGAAGAATGATGTCAGAGCCAGGGTAGTCGAAGTGCAACGATTCGTCGGGGGGCGGTGGAGGCTTGGGTGAGGGCCCGGGTATGAGCCTGGATGTTTGCCTGGATGGGGGCTTGGATGGAACGGTTGCAGGAAGCGACGGTGGCATGGCGCTTGGACGGTATAGTATGTCGATCCACCGGCGTGGCTTTTAAAAGAGTCAGTACGACGCCGCAGCAAGCCGTAGCATGAGGAGGCTGTCTTACGAGCCATGTTCGAGCCCCCTCCTACGCAGCAGGAGAACAACACGGTCTCAGAGAAACCATTCAAATTAACTCGTACCGATGGAACTTGGATTGGGACTGGACATTATGACGTGCGCCCGCAGTCACAGGTTCATGACGACATCACGTAACATAGCGAACCGCAAGCAGTCAGGTGAGCCATTGCGCGTAGGTATCTTCGTATCGCAGCAGGGATTTAAAATAAGATAGTAATCAAACGCTCGTTATAACGTGTCCAGTTTTTGTTTATGGCCAGCTGCGGACAGAATCTAGAAGCAGTTATAATAAAAAAGGAAAAGATGCGTGAGGCGTAAATCATAGCCTAACTGACAGTGTGGATCTCTCGGAGGACTCGCCCCAAGCCGCTCTTTGTGCCAATAGGAAAGATTCAAATTGTACCCCTAAAAGGTTCCCAGTTCCCACACTGATGTCGGTGTCTTTATTTTCTAGGATGGAAGCATCAGAGTCAGCCGGCGCTCAAAGTGCTCAGAGCCAATAAACGACGCATTGGTTTTCTCGTTCTCACTTCGATTTCCTGGCGCAAGTTGCACCCACTGGGATGAAAACAAAAACACGCGACGTACATTGGCTCGCGACCCCATGACGCGACCCAGTGGCCATTTGGAACCATAACGGCGCAAATTTTAAGAATGCCACATGCCGATCTCGTAGAACGAAGGAAACATGTGGGGCGCCCAACAGCACGGCCCTCATTCTCCTTGAGATTGCCCTCCTATGGGGCTTTAGCCACTGCGATAGGCCCTATTGGAGCACATATTTGTCTTCTTATGTTCACGAAGGACTCCCGCTTTGTCCCTCTCAATGTCTCGCATTTCCACCATTTTTTTTTACCACATTTGGGATCCACCCCGCGGAATCGACAGACCACATCCGGACCATGGACAGCTACTGGGGTCGCCCTACAGCGTGTCGTGTCAACGCAAACCTCATGTCTGATCCGTGTTGACTTATTTTGAACTCCGCACTTTGTACGCTTTGTCCTCCTTTTCGCTTACACTCCCCCGATCTGATTCTGATGCCTCTTCTTTCGGGTCATGGCCACCTAGGACCTAACTTTGTGTCGCATGTGATTGAGACTCCAAAGTTGCTGCTACCCGTGTCGGTCCGTTGGATGGTCATGGCGACCCGACGTCAATCGGCGTACATTGAACGAACGAAGTCCTGTATCAAGTCCAGCATAAATCGAGTTGCCTTACTAAAGTTAGTTTCAAACGGCGGGGTTATTTATTTATTGGGTGGTTCGCCAATAGCTGAGCTATCAAAAACACAAAGTTCGATACCACTCCGGTTCCCAGTACAGAGGCGGACGATTGAGCCTCGTTTTACATCCAACCACGGCATTGCGTAATTCCAACAATGATCACAACTCGTGTACTTACTACAGGTTGTACATAAAACTCCAACTCAGACATACTACAGTAACATTCCGCCGATGTTCCTACGACGTAGTTCAGTCTATACTACGGCAAGATGACGTGCCGTGTGGTAGTATTACTACCATAACTGTTCCACCGCGAACGATATCTGTCCCCTGAAACTCTTACCTCCGGCCCTTCCTGCGCGAGTTGCACCCCGACGGCTGCGTGGAGTTGGTGGACCATAGGCCCATGTAAGACGACACCGAGACCTAGAAATTAGATAAGTTAAAACTCAAGTATGGTCTCCCATCAGTGCTTACCTAAGTCATACAAGTCGAGATCAGTTGCACCCAAAATACCCAAAATGGAATGGGGTACTCACCTCATCTAGTTCCTGAGCCAACTCCTTCTCCAGCTCCTTGCAGAATGTCTGCCCCTCCATATGCACACGAACGCAGGAATAACAACCTGATTGCATGTGATCCTTGACAGCTACTTGAAACCCCTCTAGAATAGTTGACGGTGAGGAAATTGCACGCGTAAAACCGTCTGATCCTTTCATCTCTGCACTCTTGCTCGTAAAGAAGTTGACCAACCAGGTGTACGAGGACCCTTCCCGACACCCTGCCCAGATCTGACGCCTGGAATTAGGTTCGAAGAATGAGTTTAAACATGACACGAGGTTATCTCTGCAATGTTTGCGATAGCGAATCAGGTCGCACAGTGCCTGTCCTTTGAACGACCGCAAAACATATCCAAGGGATTCGAAAGTCATCGGGTAACCCAAGGTGAGACGAGCTGCGCTCTCCATTTCTGGATTGAGCCCCAGACTGCTTGCGATGGCGTATCTACGGAAGGCTTCAACTCCAGTTGACGTAGGGGCCCAACGTTTGATCTCGGCACGGATATAGGATTGAATCGGTACCATGTCGTATTTCTGGCAGGCAGCGAGTAAGGCGAACGCGTGCTCGTAAGAGTTGGGTATGTGGGGAGAGATGTGGTAAAGCAGTGAGACGAGGCCATTGAGCAGGTCAGCGTCCTCGGACAACTGGATCACAGGAAGGCCGTCTACAAGTTCGTCATCGGGTGGCTGGGGGAGAGATAACATATCTTTGAAAAATGGTGATGTCATGGAAAGCAAGGACTTGTGGACGCGGAAGTTGACTTTGGTCGGACGACCGAATGATAATATTTGCATCGGGTACGTCCAAACAAGGTGGAGAGAATGGAAAATCCGGATTTTCGGAGATTGGCTCTTCCTTCACAAGAACCAGAGTCGAATCTGCCTGTCGTATTTGTTATTACGGGGACTGAGCCTGGTCACATGCGCTCTACGTACCTTGTCTATTGCCTCATGAACCACAGACGTTAAAGAATCCCAGAAGGTGCGTATGGTCTCGCTAGATATGCTCGGACATGTTGCACAATGACCTAGATGGGGATGAATGTGGTGGCGTGACCGTGCATTTTCGAATTTTTATTTTTATTTTATTTTATTTTTTGAATCGATTTATATTCCGGGGCAGTACACAAATACAAAGCCGGTCTCGGTGCGCTGACATGCGACGCCAAAGTAGGTCGTAAGGGAGATCTCATGTGTGGTGTATGTAATAGTAAATAGATGTGCCCCCTCCCAGAGGAGACGTGCATTTTCGAATTCGATGAGATCGACGAGGTGAGGAGCTTGCGCTAGGGATTCAACATAATCACCAAGCCACTGCGGCATAGGGTTAGGGGTACCAGGGGGAAGGGCCCAAGGGGAATGGCATCGCGATCAGGTAGGACCGCGTAGGACCATCCTCACCGATGAGCCGTAAGCGATGGGCGACGAGCACAGAACAAGATATCATCTCATCTCAGGGCTGGGTAGCACTTCACATACCTTCCCCATCGAGCGCTTGGTCAAGTGGTAGAATACTTTTTATTTGTCTCATTTCATCCTCCGTCCTCCCGATGTGCTGCAAAATGTACTAGTACAATGTTTTTGATGTCCTCTACTTTACTTTATTTCTCATGTCAGCCCAGAGTGGCACAGAGGGAAAAATTGCGACACAGACCTTACTGCGAGCATTTATACTCACGTCTCTCCCGCCGGCGGGCCGCGGTCGTTTGTCGACGACCCGAGTACATTTCTGTGCGTCTTCTTCGCGCTATCTCGCCGTGCCCTTCTTTTCTTGTCGCGCCGCGCGCTCTGAACCATCTCCTGTAAGGTCTCCAATAGCGACTGTGTGCTGTTGAGCATCTCCTGTACGGCCTGAGACAACGCCTGCATATCCCCCGATAGCTGCTCCACACTCTGCTGCAAAGCCGCAAACTAAGGGTGGTCGAGTGGGCTTTCAATTACTACCCAGACAGAGGCAGGGGTCGGTCGTCTCCCTACTCACCGAGGCAGCAAATTCTTGTCGGGATGCGAGAGAGATAGCAGCGGCCCTTGCGTGATCATTGGACGAAAGTACCTGGTTGTTCATCAATCGAACAGGTTTTGGGACCACGGCAATGGGTGAGATGGGCAAGTCACCCCCGATATTTGCACCAAGCTTCCTAAACGCAGAGAGGCTCGAGCCGGGATTGTCTCTAACTCTCCCGTGGTACTTCCGGGGCTCGCGAAGATAGACTCCTTGCATGAAAGCGATCTTGCCCCCTAAACATTCAATAGCCATTGATAGGCGCAGAGTTCTTTGCGCGGCCAGAAGTGCCTCTTGATGAAGTTCATACTTTTGTGGGAGGAAATAAACGTAGAGTGCCGTGTTCGGGAGAATGAATGGCGGATCCCGTCGAGATATGGCGCCCCGGATATTAACCATAACTGAGCCCATCTGATACTTCTGGGCCACGGCTAGGAGACCCATGGTTCTTTCGATAAATGAAGGGAGGACGGAAGGGACGGGGAAAATGAAAGTGAGGAGGCTGTGAAGGATCACCCTGCTTTCCGGTAATTTGACTACAGGAAGCGGTGTTTCTCCCTTTGTTTGTTCTTCACCGTTGGGGACATGGCTGTCGGGAGTGTTTAAAACGCTTTGTATAAGTTCTCGAAGTACTGGGGAGCTATTGGCGAGGTAAAGCTGGGACACGCGAAAATCATGCGAGTCGTTCGAGCGAAGAGTGATGTCAGAGCCAGGGTAATCGAAGTGCAACGATTTGTCGGTGATCGATGGAGGCTTGGATGTGAGTTTAGATGAGGCCTTCGGTGAGGCCTTGGATGAGGCCTTGAATAAGGGCTCGGATGGAGCGGTGGTAGGAATCGGCATGGTACTTGGACGGTGCAGCATGTCGACCCATCGTCGCTTTTAAAAGAACCATTGACAGTACAGTACCGCAGGACGCCGTAGCACAACATGTTCGAGGCCCTCCTACGCAGCAGGAACACAACACAGTCTCACGAAGAAACCACTCAAACTCGTACCGATGGAACTTGGATTGGGACTGGACGTTATGACATGCGCCCGCAGTCACAGGTTCTTGACGACATCACCTAACATAGCAAACCGCAAGCGGTCAGGCGAGCCATTGCGCAGGCATCTTCGTATTCGCAGCAGGGATTCGGACTTCTTTCGACATGCCAGTCGGCCGAAAGTTAGACACGACCATTTTCGGAATCTCGATTACTTCGGCCTTACTCGGTGGTTCCTTCGCCTCAGGTTCACTTCCTTTCTCCTTTCCTTTTTTTCCTTCCTTAGTATGGGTCTCTTTTGTACTTAAAGTAGACTTTTACTCTTTGTCGAACATTAAAATCGAACTTTTCCCCCTCATCTCAGTGTGAATATCCCGGAACTCAGGCCCAAACCCGGGCACTCGAAGGACAATTCTCACTTACTTCTTCCTACCCCCTTCCTTTGGAGTGGAACACCTCCGCTTTCGAACTCACCGAGGACCCTCACCGTCCTTACAGCGTCTCAGACGTTCTCGGGGGCCCCAAGACGATGCACGACAAAATCGCATCTGAGTACACTGCCAGTCGCGACGCTTCTGGGTGGTCTGCAACAAGTTATCGCAACGTGGCACCATACGTCTACTCTTCGGAGGCAACTGCATCGATCCTTCAGTTGCTCGACGCACGCCCGGGTGAAAGAATTCTCGACTTCGGCTGTGGGAGTGGGGAAGTAACCGCCGAAATAGCGCGACTTGTCGAGCCTCAAGGGGTGGTCGTAGGAGTTGATACGAGCGAAAGCATGGTTAGCAAGGCCACTGCATCCGCTGATAAACAAAAAAAAAAAAGCTGACGATAGAACAGATCGCAAAGGCTCGCGAGACGACTAAGTTGCCAGATACTCTCCTCATCAAATGCGATATACAAGTGCCTCAACTCCTCGAGGAGCTTCCGCCCGACTTCGTTGGAAAGTGCGACAAAATCTTCAGCAACTGCAGCCCTACATTGGTGTTCTCGAGACCCCCTTGGTGTATTGGCCAATGTTCGCAGGATACTGAAGGTGGGGGGGCTCTTTGTCGCCGAGATGGGAGGTCATGGGAATATAGCAGGTCCTCTCTACATTCTTGTTGCTGTCAATACCAGCTAAATGCCCCTTCAGATGTCAGAAATGCTTTGCATGGCTCATTGCTCAAGCGGGGAATAGATCCTGTGGCAAGAGACCCGTGGTTTTTCCCTACGCCAGACCAGTATACGCAGTTGTTGAAATCAGCAAACCTGCATCCATTAAGTGTTGCCCTGCAACCCCGCGAGACACCCATAGCAGATCTTACAGGCTGGGTCCGTCTCTTCTGCGGACATAACTTTCTGGAAGGCATCGAACCTGAGGATGAGCAGGAAATCGTTCGCGAAGTGGTTGCTACTTGCCGAAAGGCTGGTAGGTGCCGTTGGGACGAACAAAAAAAGTTGTGGTACCTTGACTATGTTCGGCTGCGTGTCACAGCAACAAAACTTGGAGATTAGGTCGACTTGTAGGTCGAAAGAGGGAGTTGGATAACGGCAATATACATTGCGTACGTACTGCTATGAGCTTACAAATATGTTTCATTCTTGTCTACACATATCTCGCATCACCTTATTCAAAGTCGCCGATGGCACCAGGTTTCCCCGGATTTCCTGCCGTCCGCCATGCTGCGAGGATCAAGTTTGCAACGTCTTCAACCCCTTTTCCTTCCTTCACGCTACAGAAGATGGTCGGTCCATCTCCCCTCACTGAGCTTTGAATCGCGATCCATGATATCGAGCGATGCGTTCACGTATTGAGCGATATCGGTCTTCAAAACAGTGATATTGAGTCATATCGGGGAACGAACGAACGATCTTACCTTGTTAATTACCAGCAAGTCCGATTGTGATATTCCAGGTCCTCCTTTCCTAGGAATCTTGTCACCACCCTACCAGGTAATGCCAAGGTTAGGAACGAAACAACCCGTGGATCTAATTCACGCACGGAAACGTCAATCACGTAGATAATATAGTCGGCGAGCTCTCTCGAATAGTTTGCGGCGAGGTTATCACCCCCACTCTCGACAAATAGCAGCTGGCAACCAAACTTTGCCTGCAAAGTCTCGAGCGCCCCCATGTTTGCAGATATGTCCTCGCGAATAGCGGCATGAGGACAGCCACCGGTTTCAATCGCGAGGATACGTTCTGCGGGAAGTGCGCGGTTCTTTATAAGGAACTCCTGGTCCTCTCGAGTAAAGATATCATTGGTAACCGTAGCTGTCATAGAGTTAGGCCACGGATCTGGAATGGCATCGTACTACTGTGAAGGAATGCACACCGATATTATACTGTGTTCGGAGGAGCCGACAAAGAGCGAGAGTCAATGCGGTCTTACCAGAGCCGACAGGGCTGGAACATCGCAAAAATATGAGTTGACGAATTGACCATGCACCATTAGCGTACCCCCCGATCCCTACGGTAAATCCTCGTTCCTCAAAATTTCGTGAGGCGTATTCTGGCATGTCCCGTTCTTGGAATCGGCCTATAAGGTCCTAGGAGTCAATTGATGAATCCCAGAGGTTAGAATTATAGTGACATACCTGGGTGATCGAGGTGGTCATGCGTGTGTCCATGATCCCCCATACCATGGTCATGACTGTGGCCTCCAGTTTCTTGGGGCTGCGCTGTACTCGGGCTCCCACTGGAGGAAAGGTTGTTGATGAACTGTACAGTTGAAGCCATAGCTATATCACTCGGTTCTAACTCGGTTCTGCTGATAGCCGGGTTATATCCCGGATGATTTTGAATAAGATAGTGGGTGACTTTCCGTAGGATCTGGAGCCTCTAGATAGATAATGATAATTCTCCAGACCGGCTGTACCCGGATTTTGTAATCAGGAAAATAAATAGACTGGCGGAAAAATCTAGGGGTTAGAAATGACAAAGCAACGACTCCGGTCTGGAGAATTATCTAGAGGCTCCAGATCCTATGGAAAGTCACAAACGCTCGTTATAGCGTGTCCAGTTTTTTTTATTGGCCAGCTGCGGACAGAATCTAGAAGCAGCTACAATAAAAAAGGAAAAGATACGTGAGGCGTAAATCATAGTCGGTAACCGACAGTGTGAATTTCTCAGAGAACTCGCCCCAAGCCGCTCTTTGCCAGCAGAGATATTCAAATCGTCCCCCTAAAAGGTTCCCAGTTCTCACACTGATGTCGGTATCTTTATTTTTCTAGGACGGAAGCATCAGAGTCAACCGGCGCTCGAAGCTAACAAACGACCCATTGATTTTCTCATTCTCACTTTGATTTCCTGGCGCCCGCTGGGGTGAGAACAAAAACACGCGATGTGCACTGGCTCGCGACCCCATGACGCGACCCAGTGGCCATTTGGAACCACGACGGGACAAATTTTAAGAATACCACATGCCGATCTCGTAGAATGAAGGAAACACGTGGAGCGCCCAACAGCACGGTCCCCTTGAGATTGCCCTCCTATGGGGCTTTAGCCACTGCGACAGGCCCCATTGGAGCGCATATGTGTCTTCTTTTGTTCTTGAACGACTCCCGCTTGTGTCAGTGTGTCCTTCTCAGTCTCGCACTTCCACCATTTTTTACCACATTTAGGGTCCACCTCATGAAATCGACAGACCACATCTGGTCCATGACCAGCCACTACCGCGTGTCATTGTCAACTACACGAACCCAATGAGTGTCATGTCTGATCCGGTATCGCCTTCCGCAGTCGTCGACTTATTTTGAACTCCGAACGTACGCTTTGTCCACCTTTTACGCTGTCTTTTGGGACATCCTCCGATCTAATTCTGCCTTATGGCCACTCAGTACTAAGTACTCAGGACGTCGCGACTTTGTGTCGCATGCATTTGAGACTCCAAGTGTCTGCCACCCGTGTCGGTCCGTTGGATGGTCATGGCGACCCGACGTCAATCAGCGTACATTGAACGAACGAAGTCCTGTATCTAACACAGGCGTCCTCCACGGCGTCTCGTCTACCAGTCCAACTACTTCCGGTGTCTCTTGTCCTTGGCTTCTTCCTCCGCATCCCCGTCCACGTCCGTCACCACATCCGCAGCAGCTACGGCCGCAGCCTTAGCCTTGGACTCTTCGACCTCCCTCAAATCACTGACGATCCGCTCAAACCACTCCTGCGTGAGCTGATACTCCGGCAATTCGCAATTCGCAGAGACCGGCAGCTCATCGAGCGCCACCATCGTCGTTGCGCCTGTCACGTCCAGAGCCAGAGTTGGTGCCGGACCGACAGAAGTCGGGAGGGGCCAGTCGAGCGCGCTTGGTCTCGTCTTCGCGCTTGTGCTTGAGTTCGGGCGCGAGCTGGCTACGCGACGCTGGCGCTCCGCGGCTAATACCGGGAAGAGGCGCCGCGCAACGCACGCGTAGTGCTGGTATATCGTTGCTGGTGAGATGGTCCCATCTGGGTCCTGCTTGCACCGGCGTCAGGGTACTTGCTTGGTCTATGGACAACGCTGTGCACTGACATTCTTCGCTTCCGCCCCCGGGACGGGTGAAAGGTGACTCTGTGGCGGCGATGATGGCAGCGATGATGATGATGATGATGATGCTGGACTTGAGGCGCAGCTTTGCGACTCGGATGCGGGTCTCCGCACTTCGTCGTCGTTACTGCTTACAATCCGGGGGCTACTTTCACTTTGGCTGCGGGTCGCGTGGCGCTGCTTGTGGCAACAGCTAAGGGTCGTCAGCCTAGCGGCTTGCTGAGACAAAGGCCTTGTTTTCTTCGTGACAACAGTCGTCGTTCCCATCAAGGAACTGCGGAAGGCAGAGAGGTGCGAACGAGAAAAGGTGGGTTCGGGTGGCATCAGGAATGCAAGTGCAAATGCGAGAAATGGGTACAAGGCACAGGGAGAAAGGGTCTGGCTTTTAATAAGATAGACATCCAGTCTGTGCGTCCGTTGGTCCATGGTGAGGTAAGTTGCCAAAATAATTGGAGTTTCTGCTTTGAGGTCGCTGGAGCGTCCATTTTCTGCACAACAATGGGGGCGGATGAGTCACTCGTCTGATTATTGGTCGCGCGTAGTCTGCCTGGCTGGCCACACCGCAGCCTTCCTTTGATGGCAGTCCCTTTGACTGGCCCCGTGTTCTTGCGGTGGAACAAAGGAGAAACACGGGAGCATACCTAAATAGGGAATACAATAATAGCCGGTGGGGCTCCTTCAGGCTCCGTCAGGCGTGTATACAAATCCACAAAGTAGTATCCACACCTCACACAAAAAAAACATTCTTTATGAGCGAGCTTTGATTCATTCCTGGGCTTCTGAAAAGCGGCACTGCCTAGATTCCAGATGCTGGCTATCCCGCGGAAGCAAATAGCGAGGGAGGAGAAAGGAGAGTGAGAGTGAAAGAGAGTGAGCGAGCACAAATCAAACGACGGATGACAAAAGCGAGAGCAGAGAGGAGAGGAATGGAACACGACGGAGTGAAGGGCAGAGAGCATCGTATAGAGATAGGGTAGAGACAAAACGAAAAGAGGAAAAAAAGGAATGGAACGAAAGGGAAAAGCAGAGCACAGATCGAGATGAGTGGGAAAAGCGAGGATTGACTGTGTGGTACAGTAGGATAAGGTGTGAGAGTACCAGCGCGTGGATGCGTTCTTGGTGTGTATTGTACGTATAATATTGTGTATGTGTTGTATGAGCAGCAGAGATGGGGGAGAATCGTGGGGGTACAAATGGGGTGTGCAGGACGGGAGGTAAAATGAATATTGCAGCCCAGAAACAAAGAGGAAATGGGTATTGGGAGAGAGGGCCAGTGCCGTACAAAGGGAACGAAAGAACAAAGGGCGCAGCGACAACATCGTCCCAGCGGGCCGGTCACCGGATGAGGCGCCCGTAGTCGAGTCGGCTTTCCCGGCGCGATTCCCCACCCTCGCGCTTGGGAAATGCGTTCCAGAAGCGGAGTGTCTCGTCCCCAGCACCCGTGACGATCGTCTCGCCGTCGGGACTCATCGCAAGGTAGAGCACACGGCTAGTGTGACCCGTGAGCGATACGACCATGTCTAGGGACGGGTACTTCCAGATGCAAATTTGGTTCTGGGCTGCCGTCGAAGAGAAGCCATGTGTCGAAACGATCTCGTGCGACGTGAGCGACCACGTCAAATTGCAGACCTACGCAAGTCAGCGTCGGCAAGTAAGGGTGACAAGGCGGACGCACCTGGCTGCCAGTGTCCAGTTCGCTGAGCATGTTCCCAAACTGCACGTTCCAAAAGCGGATGTGCTTGTCCTGCGTTCCCCCGCCGGTTGCGAGGACGCCTGCAACGTGAGGGTCCCATGCAAGCGCCTTGACGGCTGCTGTGTGTTCGTGGAACTTCCACAGTGGCGAGTCTCCCGCTGGCAGCGGCTGCGCTGCGGCGCCGCCTGTACTGCCCCCGCCCTCTTCTGCGTTTCCTGAGCCGCTCCGCGTTGTGTGTCGCCGTGAGCTCCGTAGGTCCCATATACACACCTTGTTGTCATTACCTCCGCTCGCGAGAAGGCCACCCTGTGCCGCGCTGTCCGAGTTCCAACGCAGGCCACACACCTCTTGACGGTGTCCCGCGCTTTTCCGGAAGGCTCGTGTTCCAGGCTCGCGTACGTCCCGATGGTGCACCATGCGGTCGCGCGATCCCGAGCTCAGCACGTGAGAGTTCCACGCAAGTGCACCTATTCGTTGTGTATGTGCTTGTTGATACGTTCGTTGCAACTGCAATGTATTTGCATCATATATGTGCAGTCGTCCGGCAAGCGTGCCGACTGCGAGTGTTGACCCCTTTTGTACCCACGAGACGGAAGAGACGGTATCGTGCGTGTTAGCCAAGTCACAGAGCTTCGACACGACGGCGGTATGCGCCGTCCAGAGGTAGACGGAGGAGCCAAGGCCGACACCAAGCACGTTCGTGCTCGACCAGTCAACCAGGTTGAGATAAAAGTCATCGGCTAACTCCGGCGCATCGAGCACCCGGTACGGCGTTTTGGATACACTACGAAGTTGACGTCGCGGGCTCTCGAGAATTTGTCGACTTTCTTCGCGCACAGGACTCATTGAATACGCTTCGTCTGTCGGCTTGTCTAAACGTCGTTTTGGTGTGGAAGGATTTGAGCCAGAGGGAGAGTTGTACGAGAATAGTCGACGGCGGCTCGGGGTGGAAGGGGCTGTGGTAGCATTGGATGAGGAAGCACTTGGGCGGACTGGCGATACTGGGCGACGAGGTGATGGGGGTGTGACCTCTGTGTGCAAAATGGATGTGAAAATTGCGTTGGCTTGTTCTACACGAGAAAATGTGTCAGCAGATGACAAACCGCATATATGCAGGTACAATGAGGAAAGGAACACAGGAAAACAAAAATTGAAGACATTATCGAATGAAGTGGCCCGCAATCGAAGTTTTTAAAATAAAATTCGTGACCTGCGGGGAAACGACAACACGTCTCGGCCCGTCATCTCCGGAATACGAGAGATGTTAACGGCCAATCGAGGGCACGGGGGTCTGGAGGCGAGGGAGCAGGGAAATGGAGAATACATGCAGGTCGATGAGGGTTGAACGGACCGCACTGTTCCAAATTGTGCTGTACGAGAGGAGGAAGCAGAACGCTCACCTTTTGCAGCATCCGATTCAGTAGGCATGGGCCTATGTCGCGATGGGGTAGATGGCCCACTCTCCTCCATAAGATTGTAGGACGTCCGCAAGTCACCCGCGTCGCGCGATGGGATGAAACGGTCGCCATAGTCCTTGTTAGGACGGTGAAGCTCCGTTGGAGACTCCGGTCCCGCGCTTTCGCTCGTGCTGGGTCGTGACGAGTCGAGAGAAGGGGTCGATACAGGTGCGACGCCAAAGATGGGATTTGTACGTGGCCGACTGCGACGTGGGCCTTCTTCATCAGGATCTTGCTGAGTTGCCCGGAGCCGCTTGCCGTAAGGCGTATTCTTAAGACCGGACATTGGTTTGCTGGCCGAATAGGATGGGGCTATTGCAGGTGTAGAGTTGGTAATGGAAGTTGTTGTTGATTAGCGATATCGAGAAAGCAAGAGAGGCCTATTCCGCTAGCATAGATGAAGAATGGCGGCAAAAGCGAAAGCACAGAGATAGCGAGAGTGTCGAAGAATAAAACAGCGATATGAGAGCGCTATTCGACTCTCCCCTTGGTACTTTCAACTTTTGACTTTGACCGAGCGAGCGCGGGTTGGGTTAAACGATGGACTCGACGCGACGACGCGCGACTCGACGCGGCGGCAGCTTAATTATGTCAGCAATCATTTATCTCCGCTTGGGCTTCGAAAACATCTCGACACCATGAATGGCCCTTTTCTCTGCTTCATATTTTATTATATTCGCTGGAAAGGTATCGAGCAGGTACTTTAGCTATTCTGTTGGCATTGACCACAATATTGAAAATAGACCTCGGATGGCAAGGGTTCGGCAGTTCGCGGATGAATTAAAGCGGAGACTGAAATGACCAAGCTCGCTCACGGATGGCGCGCCGCTGGATACAAGGCTGAATGGTGCACTGAGCCATGAACGTGAGTCAAACTCTGCCATCCACCGCCAATTTCTGCGCTCTGACGTCGTTTAGAACCTTCTGAGGTCCTTGGCCAACAGTCAGGTCAAACCATCAATTCCCGACGCTGATCTCAAGCGTCTCCTCCAGGTGGTCAAGGACAGCCGAGTGAGTGCAATCCAATCGTACTTGACACTATGACTGCATATACTCACTTACTTCTCTAGCAGAAACAACCCCACGATGCAAAACTGGTGGATCCATTCTATGACGCTCTCGAGGACTTGCTGCACGATCTCCGCACCGTCACAATGGTGTGTCTCCCCGTTCCGAGCTACCGGCGCGCCTCTGACCTCATTTGTCCACCCAGGATAACCATGATGCCGACGCCTTTATCAAGCCTGTATCCAGGGCGGATGTACCGGATTATTATGACAGTACGTTTCCGTTGTCTTTGACGCCAATCCCCAGATGTTTACCTCCGCCACTTAGTCATAACGAACCCTATGGACTTCCAGACAATGGGTAAGAAAGTTAAGCAGAAGCAGTACAAATCAAAGAAAGAGTTCAAAGACGACCTTGATCTCATCTGGTCTAATTGTTTTCTTTACAACGCTACTGAGGTGCGTCACTCGTGCTTTTCGCCTCATCCACACCAACAACTGTCCAGAACCATCCCCTCCGCCTTTGCGCCACGCGCCTCAAAGCCAAGGCTGAACACCTTCTCAAGTATATCACCGACCGTAAAGAGCGCGCTGATCCTCCCGTCCCTGTCGACCTTTCTGGCCGACGCGCTCCGTCTCACCCTCCGACCAGGCTAAACGGCATAAACGGCCATGCGCACACGCTCTCGTTCCTCGCCTCACGCCCGCCGAGTAGCAACGATACGAGATCGGGCCGGCGCCTCACTCCCGCTCTCACCCCTCCACGACGCATCCCTGGCCAGAGTTTCCTTGACTCTCCAGCTATTACGCGCACAGCAGACGGAATGGCGGCTATTCTGGAACTTGAGCGGTCCCTCGACGCAGTGCTCTCAGAACCTGGGCCATCAAACCATGCTGAGGCTCTTGATGCGCTCTTGTGCTCTTATATTGGGGATTCGGATTCGGATGCAGATGCAGACGGTGAGGCTGATAGCGATAGTGAGGCACTCGCAGTAGACGCCGCCACGGGCGACAAACGCAAGCTGTTCGTAACCATCCAACTTCTCTGCATGGTGCTAATACTTCCTTGCAGAAACGGTATTATCGACATTCGCATCCGTAAGCGCCCTCGTCTCGCCGCGCCTCGAACCCCCCATACTGTCGAGCTTTGGTGGGACGCACAATCATCCGATGCCTTCATCGCAAACTCCCTCCCACCTCTCCCTTCCCTCTCCACCTCCGGCCCGGCCCCTCCATCCTCCTCATCTCGGCAAGAACAATCTGGCAATTCTGCGGCATCAAAGAGGCGGAAGAAACGCCCACGAAAACCCGCCCCACCTCGCCCGCGCTCGCTGCTAGCGATGATGAATGCGAATATCAGCACGCAGCGGCGTATGCGACGAACCCACGCCAAGTTTGTCGCGCTCGGCGCGGCGTCTAATAACGCAGGCGGGGACGATGGCGATGGCGGTGACCTACTGGCAGCTGGCGTATCGGCGGGGTTGGCAGGTGACGTCGACGGCTCCGAGGACGCGGAAGTTGTTGCTGTAGATGAGCGGCCGTGGCCCGTTCCGCGGCCTAGCCGGAAGGTTTTACAGGACGGTTTTGTTGATCCGAGTCCAGATATCGGTGAGATGGCTACGGAGAAGTGCATGCAGTGGGTGAATCGGAAAATCCTGGAACATATCGGGTTCCAAGGTGCGTTCTCTTCCTTGATGGTGGGGACTGTGGCTATATGAAGGCCGTGCGCGCAGGATCGTCACAATTGGCGCTGGATGTACTTACGGGAATAACCGTGGAATACCTAGCAAACGTCGGCCGAACATTCCGCTTCTACCTCGACAAGTATTCAAATACGATGACCTCCGAGGTGTGTCGTAACTTTCGGCTTCTTGATGCCCGCGCATGTTAACGTGAATATTCCTCAGGAAATCATTCTTCATTCCCTTTTCGAGAGCGGCGTATCTCGCATTCAGAACCTCGAACGGTATATCACCGACGACATCGTGAGACACGGGAACCGTCTGAACGATCTCGAGAAGAAGATCGTGAATGTATACCAGGAGTTCACTAGCGCCGAGGCCATCGATGATGATACACTCTTTGCTAACGAGGACGATGAGGAAGAAGAGAGCGCATTTGTCATGTATGTGCTTCTCCATTTTACGTTTCGGCTCATACAGCGCTGACACGGACGTGCAGGGGCCAATTCACCGACGACATTGGCGAGGACTTTCTCGGCCTACGCGAGCTCGGAATCGCTGCCGAGCTTGGTCTTTCATCCCTCTCGATACCGAAACGGCTCCTCAAGGGCAAGAAGAATGCAAAGGGGCCAAATGCGACGTACGGTTTTCCTCTCCACTCCCCTCCCACTGATACTGATATGCCCCTCTTACAATAATAGCGCCAAGTCCGCGGAGCCTCCACCGCCGTATCCGCCACCGCCACCATTCGTCTTACTGACAGCGGAAAGCGTGAAGAATCAAATCGGACTGTTACGCGACTTCTACGAGCGCCGTCTTGCGAGTACAAGCGCGAGCGGCGTGGCTCCCGTCGTGCTCCAGGACGACCCACCGAATCCCTCCCAAGCGAGGCTCGGCCCGCTCGGGCAGGTGATGCGCCCGAGCAGCGCAGCAATCGCCGCAGCCGCGTCTGGTTCAAAGAAGAAAGCCAAGCCGAAGGATTCTACGGCAACAGTTGCAGCGGTAAATGGCGTGCCCTTGGCGAGGGCGGGCGGCGCTACTTCGGCAGATGCTGGGACTGTAGTAGCGGCGGGGACACCAACAGTGGGAGCGGCGCCTGGATCGGTGGGTATTGTCCAACCCGCGACGCCCGTGCTCAGTCCGCAGATGATGTCGGCATCTGCTCCGGTATCCGCGTCGGTCGTCCTGTCGGCTCCGGCCATGACAGGCATGACGACGCCTACGGGGGCAACGCCTGTTCCCGAACAACAGACGCCAAAGAAAAAGGGTGCGAATGGTGCGGGTGTTGGCACTACTGCTGCGGCCAGCGGCGGGCCCGGCGCTGGAGGTGCTGCCGGAGGCGGCACGGGCAAGAAGCGTGGGCGACCGCCAGAGGGTCTACCGCCTATTGTCGTTGCGAGTGCATGATCAGACGCATGTAGAGGGGAGAGGGGTTATTTTTTTTTTCTCGTTTTGTGTGGTAACTTATTACTGTCACCCTTGTTCTTTTTTTTTTTGTTTATATATATATCCTACGATACTCTTTGACGACCACCCCGGCTGCGGTAAGCTACTTTGTATAGAATTTTCCTCCCGCTGCGGATCTCATATAAGAATTCAAGCAACGATGGGCGTGCGAAGAGTTGCTTGTTTGCGGGAATTTTGTGACGATGATTGGCTCCGTGTTCATCTGATAATACCACCCCGAGCCTGTAAAGGATGTGGCACGCACGCTAAAGACTTGCAGCTGATCTAGGATGGCACGGCGAGAAAGTCCCGTCGCATTTTCGGCGCGCTTGACCCAGCCAACCTGAAGCGGAGCATTGCGAGTCTCGTACAGGATAATTACATCTGAGCTCACCGGGTTAGAAACTTATCGTCTCCCTTTTGAGAAACTTCCCACGGACCCTTGAGTCTGACTCTATTACTGACCAAATGCTATTCGGCTGAATATCGGTTGACACGTCAGCGCACTCCATGGGCATCGGATCGCTCTTATATTTTGTGCTGTTCCATCCCAAACATCTCCGCCGTCTCCCGCCGTCTTGTTCCTTTCCTATGATCAGCGGTTTGATAATTGCACCACACATTGCCCTGGCATCCCTCAGATCAAAAGGACACATATCCTCAAGGATGCTGACTAGCTTAGAACCCTTTTGACCTTGTACTCTGGCGCGGAGGCCGACAAACGGCTGGCAACTCTGGAGTATGGTTGGAATTCTATTTGAATAAGTACTTTGACCAGGAGCTTTTTTACGCTTTTAAAGTTACATATCAGTCCCTCGAATCTTGCTCAAAGCAACCAGCACTCAAGCTACACATGGTGCGACGGTGGCCGGTTTGGACATCCCCGCCTTTGGACGATCGCGGTTGCAAGCAAGAACTTATTTCTACGACCGTGCCAGTTCGAGGATGTTGTATTCGGCGTCATCCGTTATCATTCTGGGCACCAAATACGCGACAGTAGCACTCAACTTTTGGCTTTGCTTGTGTTATTACTGACATTCCCGGGCTGGCTAGCTTGAACGAGCACAAACTCTAGAACGCTTCCTTTCGTCGGTACCTCATTTTTGTCTCGCTTTATGTAATGGCGCCAGGTCGCATAGAGTGTTCCCAGGAGCACACCTTATGCAGCCTAGCCACGTGGACGGCACTTTGTAGTGACCCGGATGCGCGTCCATTACACGAGATTGGGGCTGGAACATCGTAGCGTCGAGATAACGAGGTACGTATTTCTATTCCCTTTCAACACGCCTTTGATACTGATAAATGCCAGGAGGGGGGACCGGTTGGCACAGAGAGAGCGGGGTAGCGAAGACCGGCAGCCACACTGTCGCGCAAGAGTCTACCGTAAAATGCCTACCCATATCACAGTCGACTTATGCACGACAGACAGGCCCCATGTGACAATACACCAGGTCCATCCAACCTGCAAAGCATCTGATGGCGGACAAGTTTTATTTCATCCTCCATATCGATATTGATCTCCGTCCTAGAGAACAGAAGGCCAAGCAGCATCGTCCTCCGACACACTCTCGAGTCTGAGATCCAGTTATTTAGAAAATGTAGAATTCAAATGACTCTGTACTCGAATCAATCATTCAGTTCCCTTCCTATCGTTGTGTACCCCCTCAGCCAATTCCTCTCCAAAGCGAGCTCCCAAGTCGCTTTGTTCATTGTCGCGCTCAGCAAGCACCCTCTCCAACTTCTCGCCGACTGAACCGGCCTTCTCGGATCCTTGTCGCCTGACCAGCTATCTCGTGCCAGCTTCGCCCCTACCCACCTCACATCAAGGTGGTGTCAGATGGGGATAGATCATATACTGTACAGTAGAATATCATGTATCATAACTTACATCACGATTACACTACCTCGGATTGTCCTTAACTCAATTAGATCCAGGATGGCAGACGTGCGAATGTGTCCAGCCCCATCAGCGCCGTTCCTTCATTCCTAGAGAGGAGGGCGCCCGTCCCGTAATAGCATTCAGTTCTAATTATAATTCGAGGGTCTGTGACGACCGATGGCCATATCGTAGAGAACTAAAGATGTCGCGCGCTGTGTAAATACTGTCGACGCAATAGACCAAGCAGCGCCACGTCACTTGACGGTGCGGTGTATTGCTTTTATCTGAGATAAAGTGAAGTCTCGACGTTTGCCCTGGGTTTGGGCATGCCATGACCTCGATTACAACACATACAACCTTGCGAATCGCTACCATGCCTCCAGTGGGGAAAGAAGATAGTGGCGTGCCCCTCGCCCTGTAGTACAGCATTGGATTCATGGCATCGATTACCAGAGCGAGTCACCACGGTGCCAGCATTTCTGTCGAGTAAGTTAGCAGAGCCTCGCAGCTTCGGGCTTTAGTCAGGTCGCCGAAATCCTCCCTGCCTCAGTGGCAATGCGAGCGAGCTCGGGGTGATCGTGCTGTGTTCATGAGCCGTTCCTTCCCGAGCTCTGCGATGCCTCGCCACATGGAAGGATCATGCTGTGGTGCAACTCGGACCCGTGATAGCCTAGATTACATTAGGGGGAGAGCGGCAATGGCCGGGGATGGAATCGATAGAGCACAGCCTGGCTTCAAACTCCTCTCTACTCCTCTCCTCTCCATTTTCCACTGACGTTGCTGTGTCTACGAACAGATATCGCCTCACCTCCGCAGTGCTAAAGCGGCAGGACAATTAATTTTCCTGTGGCTGTGTCTCAACTCTCTCACCTATATAAACAACCGTGCGACGCTTCCTATCTCGTCTATTCGATTTCGACCGTTAAGACACACACACAACTCACCCTCAGCCCCTGAATATACAGAAACATGTCTTACGGTGGTGTATGTTCACTCAAGTTTGCGCTGGCTCCTGACTGTGCACTCACACATGCACGAGCAGTACGGTCCCCCTGCTGGAGGATATCGCGGAGCCGGAGGCTTTGCACCTCATCAGGCCGCCCCACCCCCCGGTGCTGACCCCCAGTGCGTGGACCGCTCCACACACACCCGCTGCGAGTCGTAGCTGACAACTGTTTGAACAAATAGGCTCTGGTCGTGGTTCTCCGCTGTCGACGTGGACCGATCGGGTCACATCTCTGCGGCTGAGCTCCGTAAGTGGTTTTCGTTTTCGTTTTCCTGCTCTACCCGCTTATTCTTTCCTCAGAGAGGGCGCTGATCAACGGAGATTGGTCTCGTGCGTAGCTCCGGATGTCGATCTTTCCGGATGGCGCTGATCGTTGACGACATCGCTTATCTAGCCTTTGATCTCGACACTGTCAAGCTTCTCATGAGCATCTTCGTATGTGTGATTTCATGACCTCTATCCATGTCACACCTGACCTTTCTACTTTCCGTCTGTGAAGGACACCGATAGGAGCGGTACGATCGGTTTCAACGAGTTCGCCGGCCTGTGGAAGTACATCAAGGTGTGCACCCCTTCTTCGTCACATTCCATACACAAGGGATCTGACTAGAATGCACCAGGACTGGCAAGGCGTTTTCCGCCACTTCGACCGCGATCGATCCGGTAGCATCGATGGTACCGAGCTGCAGAATGCTCTGAACCAGTTCGGCTACAGGCTCTCCCCGCAGCTGCTCGATCTCCTGCAGCGCAAATATGGTCAGTACCGCTGGCGTCGCTTTTGCTATCCGGACTTACTCATACAAGATGTCAAAGCATCTGCACCGACCCAGAGTTCCTACCCAGGGGGCCATCCGGGGGCCCATCCAGGCATCACCTTTGACCGATTCGTGCGCGCGTGCGTCGTTGTGAAGCAAATCACCGAGGCGTTCTCCGCTCTCGACACCGATCGTGATGGTTGGATACAAATCAATTATGACCAGTTCTTGCAGACCGTCTTGTCGTTGCCCTGAACAGGTGGTGGCCGAAGGAGTATGATAACTAGAAATTGGTTTGGGGGTTTTTTTGTATGAGAATCAGGAAGAAAGCTACTTGTACAGTACGTTAAGCAGCCTAGTATCCGCAGATCTGGACCCCGTATTGTGAATCGTGTTTGTTGTTTCCTTGCCTCTCCTCTCGTCGTTTACTCGAAGTCGTGCGATTTCTTCCCGGGTGTCTAAATTACATAATTTTGATGACAAATGGTTTGATTTACCGAGCTTTCCGCATTTGTAACGAGGACGCAATCCCGCTCTTTTTTCACCCGCAGCGTGCACCGCATTTACACAACACCGCACCGCTCTGTCTGGAATACTCTGGCTGTGGCCAAGCGACCAGGGGCTGTGTGTGCCCTCGAGTGGTCGCGAAGTTGGGCACGGCTCGCTCCAGGGGTTCGCCGATGGCACTCCAAAGCGGGTGACGCATGCTGTGTGAAGTACCCTAATGCGTCGACCGTGCCCCACTAGCAGCCTTAGGAGGGTCTTCCGCCAGTACAGCACCGGCGCACCGCTGGCTGTATGGGGTATCTCCATTCCATTGGCGCACTCTTCAATATGACATTCTTCAATATGACATTCCTCCCCCTGATTCATCAGACCCTGAATTAGAATTGGCTGTGCGCTTGGCCCACCTTTATATTGCCCTGTCCTTCAGGGTTGTAGAATTAAAACGGCACCAACCCAACCAACACTTCTCCCCCAACCACTAGAGTAATACTTAGCCCCCCGTCTATGAAAATGTCCTTCTTTCGTGTAGGTGTCTTCCTCCGCCAACTACCCCAGTTGTCGTCGTACTGACATGCACGCGTTGTGCGTCGCGATTACAGCGCCACGGCTCACAACACAGTCAACAATACGGCACACAATACGGTACACAATACGCCCAAGCACCTGCGCTCGCCCCTCCCGGCACAAAGTATACCCGTGCGAGTGGTCGGTACCCAGTCGCGAGCGGAGTAGGTGGCTTTGCCGTCATGCGTGAGTCAGTCCCGCCGCCCGGTGCCAACCCCAAGTAAGTCAAACGTCCTAGACCATCTCGCTCTGACTCACTCGACGCTTAGACTATGGTCGTGGTTCGTCTCCGTTGACGTGGATCGGTCTGGGAGCATTTCTGCACCCGAACTGCGTGAGTTGTGCTTTGGGTGCCCCCCTAATCTATATGCGCAGCATACACCGAGCTAAACGGATTTGACAGAGAGGGCGCTGATCAATGGTGACTGGACCCGTGCGTTTTTTTCTCCCACATTGCCCTCTGCTTGGAGATTACTCAGCGTATTTTGTGACTTGTAGCTTTTGACCTCGACACTGTGAAACTCCTCATGGGTCTCTTTGTAAGTTTTGTGGTGATCGCGCATCGATTGTTCCACTTACTAACATCACACATCACAGGACACAAATCGGACCGGCGACATTGACTTTAACGAGGTGAGCGAGCTTTCCCCATGTGCCATCCACAGTCTCTCACGTGCCCTCTCCAGTTCTCCGGCCTTTGGCGATATATCGAGGTGTGTATGAGTCGAGTCAACGCAGAAGAAGTTGATACTAAAACACCACAGGACTGGCAGCACGTATTTCGACGTTTCGACCGCGATGGTTCTGGGACCATCGACGGTTCGGAGCTCCAGAGTGCCCTGAGCCAGTTCGGCTTCAAGCTCCCCCACCACTTACTCGCTCTTCTCGTGGCCAAGTATGGTACGAAGCTCATCTGTTTCATATGTGACTCATTTTTACGATTGATTTTTTTTTTTTTTTTCGAAGCTTCCTCGCCTACGGGTTCTGAGGTTCCAGGTCGGCCGTCAATCACGTTTGACCGCTTCATGCGTGCATGTGTGTTCGTCAAGCAGTTTACGGAGTCCTTTGGGCGGCTCGACGGGGATAAGGACGGCTGGGTCCGGCTCAACTATGAGCAATTCCTCACGGTCTATTTCTCGCTTCCCTAGCCGTGGTCCTCTTTTCGCTGTCGAAGTCATGTTGTCCGATTGATTGATTGTGGTATCGACGTCTTGAGAATAGCTACACTGGGTTGCCGTTGCCGCCCGCCACCGGAATGGAGTTCCGATAATAATAGATGCACTGCGCTGCATCAATCATGCTATTTTTATGCTACTGTAGTGTAACTGTAATGGGCTTAATCGTACCGGTTCTCGCTGTGTTAATAGATGTTTGGTGGTTGCCAGTGAGAAGAACCGCCGAGGTGTGATCACTTCTGATCTTTATCTCTATGTTACGCGTTCGTGAGGAAAGTGATAACAGCACGAAGTTGATATATTTTGCTCCGTAAGCTGATTTTTGGGTGATCACCGATGACCGATGAGTCGATGACGGATAAGCGCCATGGGCACCGACACTTACAGGGGATCTTCACGCGGGCCGGCGCCTTTCATGCCCAAGTTTTTCCCGAAAACTTCCTTGCCCCAGAAATTTGTTCCCAAGAGGAAAGCGTGGATCGTGCGGTTATGCGGAACGTGAGTCATAAAATGAATAGAGGAAGGTTAGCGCGTGAAGAAAGTCGGTGGTAGATCCGAAGACTTATTGGGCACATGACTGACACAAGTACTACAGCTGGTGGAAAAGCCGTGAGGCATGTGCAGCTGTATTGGACTTGGACGCTGTGGAACCGGAGTTTTCACTTTAAAATAAAAGACAGTAGAGCGAGCCTTGGCAGCCCCTCGACTAGGCCGGTGATCGTTCCCTCTATGGGTTGTCGGCTCGGCTTCGCAGAACCTCAATAGAGGATCCTCCAGTTGCTTGCGACCCCTCAAAAATCCTCATTCGAACGGCTGGTTACGAGTCTACCCCTCGACGAGGTGAGCAAAACGGGTCCCAGAAGTCACGATCTATGATCTGGTATTCGATCTGGGATGGGAAAACACAAAATGGGGCATCAGGATAAATAGAGGGGAGTGCTAAGGGTAGAGGTCAAGAAATGGGAGCCCAGAAGGAAACCCCCTTTATTCGTACATACTCAGTGCTTCGTTCAGCAACGCTTCAGCCTCCATAAATCGAGGGACCGCCTTACATTCAAACGGAACAGGGCGACTGTGCTGTCTGATTAGTAAAAGACTCATTGACAAAGCACGCAGAAACACGTACGCCGTGGGGCCAGATCAGACAACAGTACGCACGTCCAACTCGCCCTGCGATCCTTCAGGACGCTCGAATCGCATCGCCCAAAAGCAGTGTCGCAAAGTCGATCACGAGCGTCCCTTCAGCAACATACCTCCCCGGACACACACGCCGCCCGAATCCGAATGACATGTGTCCCTCCTCTCGGCCCTCCATCAGCGTCTTGACCTGGCCTTTCTCATCCAAGTACCTAGTCGGGTCGAACTCTGCCACGTTTCCGCCAAACACCTCCGGGGCGAAGTTGAGTTAAGCGCATGTTCTGGAGGCAGATCGTGCCCTTTGGAATGAACATGCCTTCGTACCAGTCGTCCGCAGTCGAAGCGTGTGGCACGCCGAAGGGAGCTACTGGCGACCAGCGCAGTGTTTCTTTGGCCATTTGCACGGATATAATGGAGAAAGGGGATGTCTGCGAAGGTTGGTGGACGGGCGCGGCCTACAACTTCGTCGAGCTCGGCGTGGGCACGGGCTTGTACATTGGGGTACACGAGCATGGCGAGAATCCACCACTGCAATGAAGCAGATACTGTTTCCCCACCCGCGGAACTATGCGCCTTCAAATTCTCGAGGCCTGTCTCAAAGTATATGGTAGGGGACATACAGCATGACGCCGACAAGCCAGGCCCGCTCGAGTTCTGAAAGGCCATGTTTATTTTGAGTTTTAATTATTGTGGCACCGAAACTCGGTCGATCAATTCCGTTCGCCTGCAGTTGGAATATATGACCCATCTCGTCTATCGATCAACTCAGCCACGGCGCACCAAGTCGTCGGCAACTTTTCCGAGAAGATGCTGAAACCTGACTGAGTCCTGGATAAACCAGTACTGTGCGTCGCGTTTCCACTTGGCGAACCTTTGTGGCATGATGAGAGGAGACCGATGACCAACGCGTAATGTACTCACCTACTTGGGACATATTTCAACCAAGGGATATACTCGACTAGACGTGTCCCGGGTTGTACCTCGCGCAAAAACCGCCGCACGTGGTTTTCGACTCCAACGATACATGGGTCATCCTCTGACTCTACTGGCGGAAGGTGGTAATCGACGGATAACATAATAGACCATGCGTGTCGATGGAAATGCTTCTTCAGATCGGGAGGACTCTTCATCAGTGCAAGCGCCAACATGATCGCCTCGCGATTCTGGATGGGGTGGAAGCGCTGTACAGCTGATTTGGAGAAGCCTTCTGCGGTGACACGACGGAACTGACGCAATCTATATAGGGTCAGCGTGATACAAGACAAAGTGTAGATTGCATACAGGTCGCCATATGGCAAGATGCTAAACGACATGTTCTTTGTCATAAAATCACCCGCAGAGATGTAGTGGGGCCGGCTGGAATATATGGTAGATCGCTTCTCGAGCAAATCGACGGCAACGCGTTGGCTGTTAATAATTAACATGCCTTTCCCAAGCGCGTTGATATACATCACTTCCCCTGAACGATTCATGAGCGCGCTTTGAGACGTTAAAGGTATGGAGTGTCACCATAATCGTCCCTGCGCTGCGGTGAAGCCAGCCATTCGAGATCTGCGATGTGTATAACGTCACCAATGAGGGGAAGCCCCCTCGGACCCGGTAGAAGGTTACGGATGTAACTCTGAGCGAGTCTCGCGACGAGCTAAATACCCGCAAGGTGGAGAAACGCAGCTAGGAGGTGGGTTGTTGGGTCACTGCTACTGCCAAGTATCCTAGTAAAGCCAGCACTTCCAGGAGGCCAAGTAACCATGGGGGAGGAAGATGGGGAGACAACGGTTCTTGCGCCCAATCTCCTAGTATTCGTGTCACATCATGATGCGGAGTGAGTGTGGACTCGGACTCAGCGCCTATGACCAGTAATTGAACGTTAATAACCCAGAAAAGGGCCACCGGAATCTAAAATGACGTCCAAATATTAGATGACTGTGATTATAGGTGCCGTTAATGCCTGCAGGACGCTTCTTGGAGGTGCGCCATATGATGACTAGGGCAGAGGAGTCGAGAAGCATCAGGTACATCTAATTGCCAGTGGGAATTCGGAGCACTGCTATTGGTAGTAAAACCGTAGGGTCTCAACAGATGAAAAAGTATATATATTAAAAGCTCCGAGTCCTTGTCCGAGTCGGCGGCCTGCAGGCTATAAGGTATCAACGTTGGGCCTTGGCCAGAGGTATACAGTGGGCCCAGTAGAATGCGGTCTGTGATACATGATGATGATCGGGTGCCACGAGTTAGTGGGTTTTCAACGATCACTGGTACTTCGCTAAGAATTAGGTCATGTGACCTGGGCTTTCTCGCCTCGTTAAAACCTGGGTTATAACTAGCAGCTAAAACTACATCCCAGATGCCAGTGGTCATTCTGGGTTGCTAACTTTCAATTACTAGTTATGGGGGGACCTGAGCCTGAGTCCACGATCACTCTGCATCATAATATGACACGAATAGTAGGGGCAAGCCCGTCAGTCAGTCGGCACAAGAACCGTTGCGTTGTCTCCCTGTCTCCGTTTACTTTCTCTCCATGGTTACTCGACCTCCTAGAATCATTTTACTTGGATACTTGGCAGTCGCAACGATATCCAACAACCCGCCTCCCGGTTGCATTTCTCCTTGGCCCATCGCAAGACTCGCTTAGAGTTGCATTCGTAACCTTCCACCGGGTCCGAGAGTGCTTCCCATCATTGCGATGTTTTACACATCGCAGATCAGGAATGACTAGCTTCACCGCAATGCAGGGATGACTATGGTGACACTGCATACCTTCAAAGCCCGCTCATGGAAGTTAATTATAAGCGCGCTTGGGACAGGCATGTTAACAATCAACAGCCAACGCGTCGCTGCCGATTTGCTTGAGAAGCGACCTACCATATCCTATCGTGTCAGTGGTAATGCAAATGTTCAAAGGGGGATTGCCGACAACAAGACGTCCCGCTCGGTGGAACGACGATTCACAAGATGAGAGGGGAATCGGTTCGGAGATTGGTGTTCGTGAGGCCAAAGATGTTTCTACGAAAAGGCTACTGCGTTCTAATCCTACTATGATAGGTCGAGTTTAAGGCTTGTAGGAGTGAGTACCAAAAAGGGTCAGGTCAACCGATACCGAGTGATACGCCTCCGAGTCAGTACAGCACGTTGCAAGCGAAGAGGAAAAGAGAGGATACGACTGCAGATCGAGTCATGAGATGCATGAGAAGCGTAACAACGACGAAGACATGCAAGCCTGAAAATGTTACAACACCGCGGGAGACGCTTTATTCGTACATACTCAGCCCTTCGCTCAGCAAGGCCTCAGCCTCCGGGAACCGAGCTACCATTTTGCATTCGAACGGAACAGGGTGACTGTGCTGTCAAGTTAGCACGGACTGAAGGGGGTCATGACAAACACGCAAAAAATACGTACGCTGCCAGGCCAGGTTGGACAAGAGTATGCACGTCCAATTCACCCTTCGATCCTTCAGGTCGCTCGAATCGCATCGCCCAAAGCAGCGTCGCAAAGTCCATCACGAGTGTCCCTTCGGCCTCGTGCCTCCCGGGACATATTCGCCGCCCAAATCCAAATGTCACGTGTCCGTGTCCATCCTGGACCTCACGCCCCCCCTCCACCGTCTTAAGCTGACCCTTCTCGTCCAGGTACCTAGTCGGGTCGAACTCTGCCACGTTTTCGCCATACACCTTCGTGTCGAAGTTGAGCACGCGCACGTTCTGTAGGCACATCGTGCCCTTGGGGATGAACATCCCTTCGTACCAGTCGTCCTCGGTCAAGGTGTGTGGCGCGCCGAAGGGAAGTATCGGTGACCAGCGCAGAGCCTCTTTGAGCATTGCGCGAATATAAGGGAGGAAGGGGATGTCTGCGAATGTTGGTGGACGGTCGCGGCCTACAACTTCGTCGAGCTCGGCGTGAGCGCGGGCTTGGACATTGGGATACACGAGCATGGCGAGAAGCCACCACTCCAGCGCAGTGGCCGTTGTTTCCCCACCCGCAGTGCTACAATTATATGACGCATTCAGATCCTCGGAGCCTGCCTCGAAGTTTATTTTAGGGGACGTACAGTACGTGACCGATGAGCCAGGCTTGCTCGACTTCCGAAAGGCCGTGTTTACTCCGATTTTTGATTACTGTAGCAGCAAAACTCGGTCGATCAATTCCGTTCGCCTACAGTTAGAATAAATGTCCTAATTTGTCTGTGGACCAATAATACAACTAGGACGTACCAGGTCATCGTTAACTTTTCCGAGGAAACGTTGAAACATGCGTGAATCCTGGACAAACCAGTTCTGTGCGTCGCGTTTCCACTTGGCGAGCCTGTGTGGAAAAAATGAGGAGACCGACGACCAATGCGAAAATGTACCCACCCATTTGGCACATATTTCAACCAAGGGAAATACTCGACTAGACGCATCCCGGGCTGTATCTCGAGCAAAAACCGGTCCAGGTGGTCCTCGATTTCAACGATACATGAGTCATTCTCCGATTCTAATGGCGGAAGGTCGTAATTGACGGATAGCATAATGGACCATGAATGTCGATGAAAATGCCTCTCCGGTTTGGAAGGGTTCTTCATCAGCGCAAGTGCCAGGATGAGCGCTTCGCGACTCTGGATGGGGTGGAAGTGATGTACGGTTGATTTGGAGTAGATTTCCGCGGTGACACGACGGAACTGACGCAATCTATACAGGGTCAGCGTGGATACAAGACAAGGTGTAGATTGCATACAGGTCGCCATATGGCAAGATCCCAAACGCCAGATTGTTTGTCATATAATCACCCACCGATATGTAGTGGGGCCGGCTGGAATATATGAGAGATCGCTTCTCAAGCAAATCGACGGCGACGCGTTGGCTATTGACGATCAACATGCCTGTCCCAAGCGCATTTATATACATCATCTCTCCTGTCCGATTCATGAGCGGGCTGTGAGGCACTAAAGGTATGGAGTATCACCATATTCATCCTTGCGTTTCGGTGAAGCCAGCCATTCCGGATTCGCGATGTGTATGACATCGCCAATGAGGGGCAGCCCTCTTGGACCCGGTGGGAGGTTACGGATGTAACTCTTGGCGAGTCTTGTGATGAGCCCAATGCCGGCAAAGAGGAGAAATGCAGCTAGGAGGCGGGTTGTTCGGTCGCTGCTATCGCCAAGTATCCAAGTAAAGCCAATGATTTCAGGAATCTGAGTAACCATGGTGGCGATAATAAAGCAGGACGGGGAGACTGTTAGAATATACCCAGTCCGTTCTTATAATTTCCTTCCATGAGGGCGTTGTGCGGACACGTGGTTCCTTCGCGTTATAGAATGGTTCAGTTTTTTATCGTTCGGATCCACGGGCGGGCATCGCTCCCGAACTCGCTCCCGGTCATCAGTATAGATCCCCGTAAAAGTCATACAGCAAGTGTCGTAACAATAGGCGATTGGTCGCGCCGCTTGTTTATGCCCTTTGTTTGGCACTATTCGCGTCGCGTCCACAGGCCTGCCTGCCGGTGCGAACAGTGAGCCCTGCAGTGAGTGGTGCTATTGGGATTCACGGGGGTCCTCGTCTCGGTTGTTCCCGGCAGACCCACCCACAACGCGAATAGGGAGCAAACAGGTATAAACAAGCGGGGAACCGCATATAATATCATTTACTGTTATTTTTTATACGGGTTCAGGTTCACCAGGGTTACCCGTACCCGTCCTCAAGGACTCCTCAGGGGTACGTGATCTCGCGGGTACGTATAACTACATAATATCGTCGCCATCGCCCTCCCCGCCGCCGCCTTCGTCACCATTACCATCGCCCGCACCGGCGCCGTCGTGGTTGTCTTCGTTGCCGTTGCCGTCGTGATCGTTTTCATCGTCGATGCTAGCGCTGATGATCGTCTTCGTCGTCGACGCCAGCTCCGGTCGGAACAGCGTGTTGCTGCTACACATCTCTCACGTCATGGAGAGTGGAAGGAAGCGTGTGGAGTCCTAGAGGTTGTAGCCGCAATGGGCGACATGGTGATATCTGTAGCCAGTGAAGCATTCCTCGGGGATCTCGGCTTGTGAAGAGGTCTGTCGGGTCTACTAGAGGATAGAAGGACTGTCGATGCGGTGACGACGCCTCGAGAGTGCACGGGATGTGAGATGATATATCGATGCTAAGTGGGTACGTGGTGAACTTGTTAATTGTGAGACGGGGTCGAGAGACAGGTCGAGCGTTATTATGTGCGAATTGAATATCTAAATAGAATAGATGCGCTTGTGACCCTGATGGCCTACAGTCTCACTGACATCTGAATCACGATGGAATTTGGCGACCTTTCGCGGAGGCAAAGGGGAATTGATTGGTGGTAATGTCAAGCCTACCACATTTGGAACTGGGTGGAAATGTGCACCAACGCCAGAACGTGAGCGCAGAAGCAAAAAAAAACAAACAAACAAAAAGTACTGTCTGAACAACTGGGGTGGCGGCGCGCCCGAAAGCAATTGGCGGAGGCTCTCCGGTGAATAAGGGAGTCGACGACCACTACGTCCCCTCTGTTCCGAACACCCGAGCAACAGCGTACGTGGTGAATGGACGCAAGCGAGTAGGGGGGGGGGAGCGTGCCTCGTCGACAGGAGAAATGGGACAAAGCGAGTTGGCGTAAAAGAGACAAGTTGAGGACGACGAGACGGAGATATCAATCTCGGAGGCCGGGAATAGGAAGGGAAATGGAGACGGTCCTGGAAGTGGCCCTCGCTTCTTCTCGTGAATTAGAGGAGTACCTTCTCACACCCTTACCCCCGAGCGCCGCGAGACATCACACGGTCGTCGGCTGAGCAAAAAGAAAGAGTCAATACAAAGGACGTAAAATGTCTTGATTGTAACTTAACACACCTGTAACACCAAACCTAGTAAAATGGACCGCTCCCAACATCCAATCATCTTCATGAGCCAGCACCTTGGACAAATTGTGATAAGGGATTGTGGAACTCAAACTACTGTATGGGGAAAAGTAAAATTGTCATAGCACGAAGCACGCACTATACGTCATAAGTCTCTGTCCATTTCCAATGCTCAAAGAGACTTTCGAATAAAGGAACCAGAGGTATGCAGGGACGAGATGAACGTTCGCAACACGCATTTGGTGTCGATAGATCCACGTCCATTTCTGTGGCTCAGAATGATCAAATCGAACGACTGGAGAGAACAGAGCTTTTCAGAATGGTATGACGGCGCCTCGTATTCAAAAGAGACCAAGCCCTAAAAATATCGACTGTGAATGGTCAAAGTAAACGAACGCTGGGATTTGAAATCATCTTTACGACGAGGAAGAGACGCACGCTAGTCGGCCCTCGCCGATATCGTCACCTAAGTTACAATATACTGTACTTCCTGGGCCAAACACCTCTGCCTGTGTACACACTCATTCTCTATATCACTGTGGCAGATCATATGAGGAGCAACCTGTCCTACTCGTACTGTTCCACTGACATAAATACGCAAGCTTGTGAGTTGCACCGGCAAGTCTTCGCTGCGGATCCTCTTCCGAAGAATAAAGCCACGCCACAGGCCGGAATGGAAAAATGGTCACGTGTCAGGTGACCAAGAGAGTTCGAAGATGGACAAGTCGAGAACCACTTCATTCCATTTTTGGGCTCCTCTTGAGCCTGTTTCATAAGTACAGATACATTAGTATCAAAGGCATTTTTTCAAAAACATCGGAACGCGAGTAAGATGCGAGGAGAGTCGTATATTACAAACGAACAGCAGCATGCGCAAGAATAAACAAGACCGGAAACGTACATCCCCCTAAGGGGCGGGTCCAAGAAATTGGTGGGCATGTGTGAAACAACGCCCCGAGGCCGAACGTGGTACGCGCGGACGCAACCGCCGCTCGGACCTCCGACGGACATAACATCCGCCACCAAGGTGTTACAACACTACAGGAGAACTGTTCATTTGTACAGACTCAACCCTTCGTTCAGCAAGGCCTCAGCCTCCGTGAACCGAGTTACCACTTTGCATTCGAACGGAGCAGGGTGACTGTGCGGTCAAATTAGCCACGTGGACTCCACAAAGCACGCAAAAAAAAAAAAAAAAAAAAACACGTACGCCGTCAGGCCAGAATCGACACGAGTATGCACGTCCAACTCGCCCTGCGATCCTTCAGGACGCTCGAATCGCATCGCCCAAAGCAGTGTCGCAATGTCGATCGTGAGCGTCCCTTCCGCGACGTGCCTCCCCGGACACACACGCCGCCCAAATCCAAACGTCACGTGTCCCTCCTCTCGCCCCCCCATCTGCGTCTTAACCTGGCCCTCCTCGTCCAGGTACCTCGTCGGGTCGAACTCCGCCGCGTTGTGGCCAAACACTTCCGGCTCGAAGTTGAGCACGCCCATGTTCTGGAGGCAGATCGTGCCCTTGGGGATGAACATCCCTTCATACCAGTCGTCCGCGGTCGAAGCGTGTGGCACGCCGAAGGGGGCTATTGGTGACCAGCGCAGTGTCTCTTTGACCATCGCGCGGATATAGGGGAGAAAGGGGATGTCTGCGAATGTCGGTGGACGAGCGCGGCCTACAACTTCGTCGAGCTCGGCGTGAGCGCGGGCTTGGACATTAGGATACACGAGCATGGCGAGAAGCCACCATAGCAGTCCAGAAGACGTCGTGTCCCCACCCGCGATGCTACAATTAGATGACGCCTTCAGATCCGCGGAGCCTGCCTCAAAGTTTATGTTAGGGGACGTACAGAACGTGACCGACGAGCCAGGGCTTCTCGACTTCCGAAAGGCCGTATTTGCCCTGAGTTTTGAGTACCGTAGCAGCGAAACTCGGTCGATCGATTCCGTTCGCCTGCAGTTGGAATAAATGTCCTATTTCACCTGCGAACCAATAACAGCCAGGGCGTACCAGGTCATCATCGACTTTTCCGAGGAAACGTTGAAACATGCGTGAATCCTGGACAAACCAGTTCTGTGTGTCGCGTTTCCACTTGGCGAACCTGTATGGAAAGATGAGGAGACGGACGACTGATGCCATGATGTACCCACCTATCTGGGACATATCTCAACCAAGGGAAAAACTCGACTAGACGTGCCCCGGGCTGTATCTCGCTCATGAACCGCCCCAGGTGCTCCTCAATTTCAACGAGACGTGGGTCTTCTTCTGATTCAACTGGCGGAAGGTCGTAATTGACGGACAACATGATAGACCATGCGTGTCGATGAAAGTGCTTCATCGGAACGGAAGGATTCTTCATCAGTGCAAGTGCCAACATGAGCGCTTCGCGATTCTGGATGGGGTGGAAGTGATGTACGGTCGATTTGGAGAAGGCTGCTGTAGTCACACGACGGAACTGACGCAATCTATATAGGGTCAGCGTGGATACGAGACAAAATGTGAATTGCGTACCGGTCGCCATATGGCAAGATGCCAAACGCCAAGTTCTGTGTCAAAAAATCACCCACAGAGATGTAGTGGGGCCGGCTGGAATATGTGGCAGATCGCTTCTCAAGTAAATCGACGGCGACGCGTTGGCTATTGATGATCAACATGCCTGTCCCAAGCGCATTTATATACATAATTTCCCCTGTCCGATTCATGAGCGAGTTTTGAGGCACCGAATGTATGGAGTATCACCATATTCATCCTTGCGTTTCAGTGAGGCCAGCCATTCCTGATCTGCGATATGTATGACATCGCCAATGAGAGGGCAGGCCTTTTGGACCCGGTGGGAGGTTACGGGTGTAACTCTTGGCGAGTCTTGTGATGAGCCCAATACCTGCAATGAGGAGAAATGCAGCTAGGAGACGGGTTGGTCGGTCGGCAGCATCACCAAGTATCCAAATAGAGCCAATGATTTCAGGGAGCTGAGCAACCATGGTGGCAATAGTAAAGCAGGACAGGGAGACTGTCTTTCGTCGTGAGATATCATTTCAGTCCGTTCTTATCAGTGTTGTGCCAGTCGGTGACTAGTCATGACAGTCAGTCAGGACAACCATCAGACCATGGCAAGCGATCGCTTCAAGTCTCCCACGCCAACCGACTAGTGTTGTACAAGTTAACAAGCAGGGACACGAAGGTCAGGTCAGCCGAGTCATGCAAACCTGACTGACCTTTTTTTGGTAGGTTATACACCATTGTGGTATACTTCCAGTCTTTGCGGACTGGAATGGCTCATTTGACCAGTCACTAGTCACCGCAGCTGGCGTGTGATTTTGACTGCGCCAGTGACGTGCACGATGTGCACGACCACGAGCGATTGATCGAGGTAATGGATTCTCCAAGGGCCCAGGATTCTCCGCCACATGTCGGGCCATGACATGATGGCCATTACCTTATCCTAGTATGCGGCGCTGTGGTGGATCTTTCAAAAACTACAGGTTGATTGACATACTGTGCAATCCTAACGACGCCATGTCGATAGTGCATCATGTGACTCCTGCACCGAATGAGGTCTCGAATGAGACACTGGCACCACACTTCGATTTCGCTGGCTCAGCTCGACGTCATGCCAGGACCTGGCACCTGGCAGCCAGGTACCTACCTTCGTGGGCTGTGGAAGTACCGAGAGCGAGTTTGGACTCAAATAAAGCCCTCTTGAGTTTAGGAACTCTGGTTTACCAGACGACGTGAACAGTCTGCGCTGTGCAGATTCTCGCCCTTCTTCCCACCTTGGCGGAAGCTCTACATCTCTTCGATCTCATCGAATTCGAGAATATACGGGCCCGCCACATTCAGGACGAGTCTCGCCGTTCTACGTGTCCGTGTGCAGGGATTTCCAGTCAAGTCGTACGCACATTCTGGGAGGCCCGGGAGGCCTTGACAGCTGTAGTTTATAGGACGTTAGAAGGTACGTAGAGCTCCTGTGACTAGGCTTCATCGCGATTACTAATACGACCACACATTGAGTGAGGGAAGAGCCAACCTTCGAAGACTCGATCCTCCATTCGGGCCACTGTGTTTGGACTGTTTGGACTTACCCACACTGACAACATAATTCCATTTTTTACGCGACTAACTGGGAAAAAGCAGTGACTAATACTTAATGATTTTACACAATTTATAATTAAAAAGTAATTCTAATTAAACTTTAAGTCCATTCGGGAATTATCACACCGCGAAAAAACTTAACGTTCAGCTTATTGAGAACAATGGTCACTTATGATTTATTTGGGGGGAAAACATTAAGTTTTTTCACAACAATATAATCCTTGGATGGACATAATGTTTGAATAAAATAATTTTCTCATTACAGATGATGAAAAATCGTTAAATATTAGTCAACGCCTTTTCTCAGTTTGTGCACGCAAGACAGAACTATGTTGTGCCAATGCGAGTCTTATAGTTCGATAATCTGACCAAGTTCCGTGTCCATAAATCATTGCTTGCCGTATCGTCGCTATTTTTCGAAGATCTACTCTCTCTCCCCCAGCCACCCGATGACCAACTCATAGATGGCCTTCCGTGATCCAATTGTCTGAGGATGCTGACCTGGTCAATCGTTACTATACCCAATCTCCCCCGTCATACCTAGTTCTTATGAAAAGGTGTTCGTCCTACTCGCCGCTTGCCAGAAATACCGCATGAAATCGACCCGATTCCAAGCCCAATTCTATATCCGTACCGAGATCGAATTTGGAACGTTACCTCTGCGCCAGTTGCGACTGAAACCTTCCATGCATACGACATCGCGAGCAGCATGGGGCTCAGTCCAGAAATGGAGAGCGCACTTTGTCTCACCCAGGGCCACCCGATGACATTCGAATCCCTTGGAGAAGGGTTGCGTTCATTCAAAGGACGGGCGCTGTGCGATTTACTTCGCTATCGCCGTGCACCCGACAGTACTGTCAGTGTAGCAAGTAGTGAAAGTGAAATTCGTCGGCCCAAGGAAAAAAAAACGTAAAAAGGGCAAGTGCCACTATGACTGCACAGACGCATAGTCACGGTCACACCCTACTCCGTTTTGGTCTTGTTCAACCACTGGCACGCCGTACTTTTGTAGTCAACATTCTAGGTCATCGAGGAGTACCACATCAACTGCCAGAAGTAGTTTGCTCGCCATATGCAAATCTCTGCGTAACCTGTCTATCACGAGGTGTTTCAGGCACATATACAAAACGAATTTCGCGGCCTCCTGACGCCCTAAAGCTCTTTGTTTTGTTCCTCTGGCTCTGGGCCACCTCTCGTGCTCAGCTCTCAAATAGGGGTCGTCTGCTTGTTTTCTTTCTACCGGATCTAGAAAGAAGCGCCCACTAGCACGGGGGCCGCGCACACTGGCAGGCTGTCACCGTGTCATCACTCAACTCGGACATCCACAAACTCGTGATTTGCCGCGCCTAGCAGTGATCTCCGCGCGTTGAGGGAAACTGAACCCCGCTGAGAATCGCAGCCCCTTCCTCCCTGAGGCTAGTCTTCACGCATCACCGTGATCAGGAGAGAATACCCGTACTTGCAGTATGCCTCTCGTCCATCGTGCCTCTGTTTCATGCACAACCCCAGCTCCTCGCATGTGCTGCACCTTGCGCTGCAGGTGCAGCCTCCACCGCAGGGTGCTCCCTGTATGATATCCTTTCCCTATCCTATTACGTTCGTCCTCATTTTGAGACTCGCCCTCTGTGATCGCGTCGTGGCAGCACCAATTCTGCGTGCATCTGTAGTAGCAACCCTTTCCTCTTGACCTATACATACCAGCCTGAGAACTGTTCTAACGGCGATAATGCCGACATCCAGCCAGCAATCTCGTTTTACGTCGACGCCCGCGACGACGGGCCAAGTAAGCAAGCTCAGTGGACTTAGAACCCCTAGGCGCAAACGTCTATCCCTCCCCCATTAGGATTTCCGACGATTATGGCGCCATCCTAATCGGGCGCTTCCTCAACGCCAAGCACCATCCTCACCATCCCACCCCCGTCTTGTCGAGCACGCTGACGAGAACCCCTAGTACCACGGTGTCGACGCAAACTGTCAGTTGCGCAGCTGACAAATGCCGCTGCGAGTTGGCTAATCCACGCCCACGCTGCTACTGCACTGATGGAGGGAGGAGTTGGCGCACTTGTAGCCGCAGCGATGTAACATGTTTGGGACGGTGACATTTCATTTTAGAATGGTGTAGTGTTCAAGTGTGGGACGTTCTGGATGCTTGGATGCATAGTAAACTGCATCTTTTCTACCCCTTGTTTTCAAGTTCAGAAGTTCCTACCACTCGAATACTATGCCCCGACCACTCTGATTACAAGCTCTCAAATACAAAATGGCCCTCCTTTCTAGTATTGTAGTTGTGTAACTCTTGAAGATCCTGCAGATCGATAAGTTACTAGTTACTAGACCGGTGATACCCTAAGCTGCAGGTGAACGCTTCTAAGTGCAGTTAGAGACCGTTAGGTTCGGGGAGGCGTGAAACCGCGCTGCCAGTCGTGCAGGCCCTCGCGGGTCTTGTAGCCTCGTATGTGGGCCCGCCTGTACCGGTAGCGCGTCTCCCTAAAGTTTCTAAGGGCGCGAGAGGGGGCGACACGCTGGAGGACACAGGGAACGAGGGTAGCTGGGCCCTATAGTGAAGCCCTGAAAGAAAGGCACTAGGATTAACTGGTGAGATGGAGTAGATACAGGAGGTACTTATGTACTAGAAAGCAGAGATATAGATATAATATAAGGTGGTGTCCGGGCAACAATCAAGCGAGGCCGTAAGATGAGGCAATGTTCGAGATCGGCCGAAGCGCGGGAATATCCGGTCCGCCAAAGCGAGCCGTGCGCTAGGCGTATTACCGGTCTTAAGCAAAAAAACTAGCACAAGCATCGCAGTTATCCGCACTGCACAATCTTTGCGAGACACTGCCTTGCTTTCCGTTTTTAGGTTCGGTAGGGCGCCGAGAGGGAAGGAGGCCGGCGCATGTGCAATAAAGTACACTAGCTCTTGTGGATGGTAATAGGCAGTGGCGAGGAAGCAACTAAGCTGGCGGACTGCACAGAGATTGAGCTGAAATACGAAGTGCTTCTCAATCGGGGATGAGGTGTTTTCGTTTCCGAGGCGAGGTCGCGACGGGCGGGTGGGCCCGGAGCGAGCTGAGAGGGTCGGAAAACGGGGAGCATCAGTACCGATCCCTTGGTAATTTACTGGGAATGGTGGGCGGGTGGAATAAAAGTGTTCTGGTTCCTTGAACCAGTCGAGGGAGGACGGAGGATAGCACGAAAAAGAGGAACGAGCACGTGCCGCCTCGTCCCAAAGACCGTAGTACGCTCTTTGCCAGTACTCCTTCGTCGCTCTGGCAGAGACCGGCCACTACCGCACACGCCTCGGATTGACCCGCCTACCTAGGGCGCCACACAAAGCACGCCACCGTGCAGCCCGAGGTGCAGGAACAGGAGCCACCATTTCTTTACATCGGCGCCGGTCATTTGTGCTTGCCTCAATTGGGACACGCTTGGCAGGGTCACCCGAAGTGCCAACCTCGAGTCAATATACAAAACAATGAGAATACAGCCCGCATACAGTATGATCAATACGTGATCGATACACCACCTCGCTATCCGTTTGAGCCGCTGGCGAGTTCGGTAACCATCATCGTCGCCACGCCTCCGGGTCTACTTTCAGTCTTCCACGGGAACACTAGGCTTCTGATGCTCGCGCAGCCCTTTCAAACGATGTGGACGCATAGTTACGCTGTACTCGGCCAAAAGTCTAGATCATCGACTCGGAGGTCTATCACGGACATCTGAAGTGCTAGACGTGGTGTACACGCAGAGCCCTGCAACACAGAGATTCTCTATCTCCCACAACGAGGTTTTCAGGCGCACCAACAGGAAAAAGGTAGGTGCCTCCTGACGACACTCTCTGGGTTGTCTGTTGTGCTCAACCGTCAAGCAGCCCTTTAACGGTACCACCATTACCGCTCGACCCATTATTCTGCCCAAATGCTCATTTGCCACCGGATCCAAGGAAGCAGCGCCCATTAGCACGGGCTGTGCACAGGCTGTTATCGTATCAATTCATGTTCATGTGGTATACCCCCCCCCTCCTTCCATACAGCCGGGATCGCCGCACGTTCAGGGAACCGGAACCCGCTAAGCGTTGCAGCGATAAATAGCCCATTCATCCCCGAGGTGCTGGTTTTCACTCTCGTCAGAAGACCCTCGCACTGGCAGTATGGTGACTTTCAGACCCACCGCTTCTGGCCCTTTGTTCGCATTCCTCGCCCTCACGTTCTTGTCTCGGTGTATCCCGGGCTCCCATGCGCAGTCTTCGCTCCCTGCGTGTGCCTCACCTTGTGCCAGGACTGCAATCGATACCTCAGGGTGCTCCAGGTATGTCGTCCTTCCCAAGTTTATTTCATTCGCCCTCATCACGAGTTGCTCCCTCATCTGGTAGCGCCGATAATACGTGCATCTGTAACAGCGAGCCTTTTTTTACAGCTTTTAGCGCGTGCATAAACGACAACTGTAGTTCCGACGACATCCAGCTAGCATTGACGTTCAACAGCATCGCCTGCGCTGGTGAGGGGACAGGTAAGCAAGCATTATGCCCTTGAGATCTGTGCTCTGAGCGCTGACGGGTACCCCTCTTCCCCCTTTAGGACTATCTACACCTCCGACGGCGTCTTCTACGACGGGTCCGGGCACGTCATCGACCCTCACGTTTCCGAGCTCCGTCTTGACGACCACAACAACCAGCTCTCTGAGCTCGACAACGACCTCGACAAGCACGAATACCAGATCGACGAGCACGCCGAGTACCACCTCAGAGTCGACGCAAACCGTCAGTTCATCGCCGACCAATGCCGCTGCAAGTTTGTCAGGCTGCGCCCACGCTGCCGCCGCGCTGATGGCGGGGGGAATTGGCGCACTTGTAGCCATAGCTGTGTGACGCTAGTAACTTATGATTTTTGGCTGGGACAGCGACTTTGTTTTATTCCTGTGGGACGTTCTATTATCATTCCACTAGACACTAGAGTTGCAATTTTGGGGCAAATCGCGGATAGCAAATGATCGGCCCCACCTTTATTAAATCGGATTTTTGGAACGGGTACGGTAATCGCTGAAGTATATGGCCACCATTTCAATGTGAGAATAAAGTAGGATACAAACGAGTCAGAGGAAAGCTGAAGAAGACCACCTCAAATCAGGGAGTTGCAAACGTTTGTTACCGACTCTCCGTAAAGGAGTCGAGCATGGGAATGTCATGCTAACTCATGCAAATCGCTTCCAATGCCAAGAGAGACTTTCCAATAGAAGGAGGTACCGGAAATAAGAAGAACATTCGCAGAACGCATTTGATGTCGATAGATCCGTATGTATTGTTCATTTTACGTTCTGGTGCCCAGAGCGGTCAGATCGAGCGACTGGAGAGAATGATAGAGGTTTTAAAAATGGTATGGCGGCGTAATCATCGACTATGAATGGTTGGGGCTTGAGGCTTGAAATTACAGTTTGCAATAAACCAAAAAGGGTGTAACGCATAGGCCTCGCCGACTTTTTTTTTGAACCGTTTATACTGTATCCCAGAATGGGTACCTTGTGTATAGACCGGCCATAGCCAAGACTACATTTAAAGGCATGTAGTGCAAATAAGTGATAATATTAAAAGTTTGCGGGCGGCTACAGTGAGCCCGTGCCCACCACCCATGATACTGCACAGTACGTTAGCAGCAAATGCGGAGAGGTTGTCGCCTAGCGTCAAATGCCTAGTGTTTTGTGATAGGTTGCGTCCCCCTCAGTCAGGTTCGGGTGGCATTGTAGATAGTCGTGCGAGTATCGGGATGTCGACCCAAGGGAAGTGTAGAGAGGAAACACAGAAGTGCACGGAAGCACGGACGCGGACGCGGACGGAGTCGTTTAACGCAAGGTAGAGGCATAGATTGGATGTTCATTAACGTTCATTTTCGTACGCGTGTAAAGTATACCTAACAAAATTGGTAATTAAGTAGTTAACTCCGAGCCCAGCGAGGGCGTAGTCCTTACAGGATGTACTCATATGGAGGTTTTACAACACCAGGAGACCCCTTTATTCGTACATACTCAGCCCTTCGTTCAGCAATGCCTCAGCTTCCGCGAACCGAGGTACCATTTTGCATTCGAACGGAACAGGGCGACTGTACTGCCGAATTAGTACGAAGTCATCGACGAAGCCCGCAAAAACACGTACGCTGTCAGGCCAGATTGGACAATAGTACGCACATCCAACTCGCCCTGTGATCCTTCAGGACGTTCGAATCGCATCGCCCAAAGCAGTGTCGCAATGTCGATCGCCAGCGTCCCTTCCGCGACGTGCCTCCCAGGACACACACGCCGCCCGAATCCAAATGATATGTGTCCCTCCTCTCTGCCATCGACCAGCGTCTTAACCTGGCCCTTCTCATCCAGGTACCTACTCGGGTCGAACTCCGCCACATTGTTGCCAGATACCTCCGGGTCAAAGTCGAGCACGCGCACATTCGGTAGGCAGATCGTGCCCTTGGGGATGAACATCCCTTCATACCAGTTGTCCTCGGTCGACGCGTGCGGTACACCGAATGGGGCTATAAGTGACCAGCGCAGTGTCTCTTTGACCATCGCGCGGATATAGGGGAGAAAGGGGATGTCTGCGAAGGTTGGCGGACGAGCGCGGCCTACAACTTCGTCGAGCTCGGCGTGAGCGTGTGCTTGGACATTGGGATAGACGAGCATTGCGAGAAGCCACCATGACAGTCCAGAAGACGTTGTGTCCCCACCCGCGGCGCTATGATTAGATGACGCCTTCAGATCCTCGGAGCCTGCCTCAAAGTTAGGAGACGTACAGAACGTGACCGACGAGCCAGGCTTTCTCGACTTCCGAAAGGCCGTGTTTGCTCTGAGTTTTGATTACTGTAGCAGCGAAACTCGGTCGATCAATTCCGTTCGCCTAGAGTTAGAATGAATGTCCTATTTCACCTGTGGACCAATATAGCCAGAGCGTACCAGGTCATCATTGACTTTTCCGAGGAAACGTTGAAACATGAGTGAATCCTGAATAAACCAGTTCTGCGTATCGCGTTTCCACTTGGCGAACCTGTATCAAAAGATGAGGAGACCGACAACCGATGAAACGATGTACCCACCTATTTGGGACACATTTCAACCAAGGGAAATATTCGACTAGACGGGTCCCGGGCTGTATTTCGTGGCTAAACCGCCTCAGGTGGTCCTCGATTTCAACGAGACATGGGTCATCCTCTGATTCAAGTGGCGGAAGGTCGTAATTGGCGGATAACATAATAGACCATGCGTGTCGATGAAAATGCCTCTCCAGAGCGGAAGGATTCTTCATCAGTGCAAGTGCCAACATGAGCGCTTCGCGATTCTGGATGGGGTGGAAGTGATGTACGGTCGATTTGGAGTAGATTTCTGCGGTGACACGACGGAACTGACGCAATCTATATGGGGTCGGCGTAGATACAAGACAAAATGTGGACTGCGTACCGGTCTCCATATGGCAAGATCCCAAACGCCAAGTTCTGTGTCATAAAATCACCGAGAGAGATGTAGTGGGGCCGGCTGGAATATATGGCAGATCGCTTCTCAAGTAAATCGAAGGCGACGCGTTGGCTATTGATGATCAACATGCCTGTCCCAAGCGCATTTATATACATCATTTCCCCTGTCCGATTCATGAGCGGGCTGTGAGGCACTGAAGGTATGGAGTATCACCATATTCATCCTTGCGTTTCGGTGAAGCCAGCCATTCCGGATCCGCGATGTGTATGACATCGCCAATGAGGGGCAGCCCTCTTGGACCCGGTGGAAGGTTACGGATGTAACTCTGAGCGAGTTTTGTGATGAGCCCAATACCTGCAATGAGGAGAAATGCAGCTAGGAGGCGGGTTGTTCGGTCGCTGCCATCGCCAAAGCCAATGACTTCAAGAGGTTGGGTAACCATAGTTGGAATATACCTTTCGTCAGGTATTATTTCAGTCCGTTCTTATAAGTTCGTTCCATACGGGCGATCCGCGTACCCGCATGATTCCTTCGCGTCTCAGTTCGTTGATGGGGCAGCTGTCTCGGCTCGACCCCGGCAGCTGGTGAACGCGTGGTCCACTGCGATCTGGAGAGCCGTAGAGGTCGTGTGCCTCGAGAAGAGAGCTTTTTCTGGTCTTCATCCCCCTGTCATCATCTCTCGTCGCTGCCGTGGGGTGGTTGTTGCCTTGGTGAGCGTGAACTCGCGTCTGGCGCGGCTGTGGCCGCCCCTCCCAACGCCCGCCTCGCCAACACCATCACCTACAATATACAGTAATGATAACCTACACGAGTGCGATTTCTACTGATTGTGTACCTTCCATTTCAATGGTCTATCCGAGTATTGCATCCTTCACATTGCACTTGATCGCTGCTCCAGACTCAGTGGCAAGTCTTTGCAATGGACCCTCTTCCGAAGAATAAAACCATGACGCTCAGCGCCAAGGTGTCACATGTTTGAGACCCCTTTATTCGTACATACTCAGCCCTTCGTTCAGCAAGGCCTCATCCTCCGTGAACCGAAATACCATTTTGCATTCGAACGGAACAGGGCGACTGCACTGTCGAATTGGTACAAAGTCATTGACGAAGCACTCAAAAACACGTACGCTGTCAGGCCAGATTGGACACTAGTAGGCACATCCAACTCGCCCTGCGATCCTTCAGGACGCTCGAATCGTATCCCCCAAAGCAGTGTTGCAAAGTCGATCGCGAGCGTCCCTTCCGCGACGTGCCTTCCAGGACACCGCCGGAATCCAAATGACTCATAAAGGGCTATGTGCAATGATTATATAATATTGACTGAGCTTTACTACAACATCGTCCACTAAATTCTCGCACTTATAGTGACTAGAGCCTGGAGGCCTAGAGGCTTGTACTTCTCAAACCAATACCGGGCCTATCTCCCTGTACATATGTGGTATCGCAGATCTCTTTTAAAAAATCCGTGCCAATGGTCCGGGTGTCTGGACTCGGACGCCCATGCAAATCAGTGCGATCACTCGGCATGCTTCTTGACCTGATCCCCCAGCCACTGCTTGACCTTACCTTCTGTGTCACGTCTGTGGGGATTTTCGGAGGAAATACTTCGTCCTAGCGGCGCCCCCCTAATCACTCGCTGGTCCCTGGTGCGGTGGCGCCAGTTTATATACGGACCCTTTTATTACATCAAAGAACCATCCAAGTTTCAACTTTGTCCGAGCCCGCGGCAGCGTCTATTCCAAATGATTCATATATGACCACGAGACGAGCGCACGGGGCATTGTCTTTGTCCCGGACATTTTTTCTCCATGGGAATTGTTGATTTTACCTGGTTACTTGGCCGTAGCGGCTACCGCCCGACCTACCTCCTCGCTGTTACCTTCTTCACTGGCTCTGTTCTCTGGATAATCACCAGACTCGCTCAGCGAGCCTTCCGCAAACTTCCACCGGGTCCCAGAGGGCTGCCCCTCATCGGTGATGTTGTTCACATCGCAGATCAGGATTGGTTGACCGCACCACAACGCACGGCTGAATATGGTGACATTCCATACCTCTCCTTCAGAAAAAGATGTTCATGTTCCTTCCAGGCGAAATGATGTACGTAAACGCGCTCGGGGTCGGCGTCCTTGTCGTCAATAGCCAGCGCGTTGCCGTCGATCTGCTCGAAAAGCGATCCAACATATATTCCGACAGACCGCACTACATTTCCGCGGGCGAATTTTTGACACAGAACTTGACCTTATCCTTCTCGTTGTTCGGCGAGCTGTATGTAATCGACGTTTTGGATCGTATCCGCACTGATCCGGTGCCCGCATAGATGGCACCGGCATCGTCGTGTCGCCGTGGAGGGTTTCTCCAAATCAAACTCCCAACAATTCCGTCCTATCCAGGGTCGTGAAGCGATCATGTTGGCGCTTGAGCTGATCAAGAGCCCCCCTTCTCCGGAGAAACATTTCAGACGACACGCGTCGTCTATCATGCTATCCATCATTTACGATCTTCCGCCTACGGAATCAGAAGACGACCCGGTTGTCGTGGGTATCAACGACCACGTAGAGCGTATCTTGTTCGACGTACAGCCTGGGACGCGTCTGGTGGAGTACTTCCCTTGGATGAAATATATTCCGAGCAGGTGAGCCACCGTACTCCTTCCTATTGATCGTGAGTTTCTTTCCATCGTGCCCCGCAGGTTCGCCAAGTGGAAACGCGACGCGCAGTACTGGTTCATCCAGGATTCGCTCATGTTCGGGCGTCTTCTCGGAAAAGTCGCCGACGAACTGGTACGTGCCCGCATTCGTAGTCCACCGAGATAACTCACCGTTACCGACACCAGAGAGACGGGATTGATCGACCAAGCTTCGGTGCCACGGTACTCAAGGGCCAGGGAAAGTACGGCCTTTCGGAGCGCGAGCAGGCATGGATTGTGGGTAACATGTTGTACGTGTCCCCCCATAACCTATGCTGCCAATGCGACGTCGCTTCACCTACTGCAGCGCCGCGGGTCAAGAGACAACGTCCACGACGCTCCACTGGTGGCTTCTCGCCATGCTCGTCAATCCTGCCGTCCAAGCACGTGCGCACGCCGAGCTCGACGAGGTCGTCGGCCGCGCGCGTCCGCCCACCTTCGCCGATATCCCCTCGCTCCCCTACGTCCGCGCGATGCTCAAGGAGACCCTGCGCTGGTCGCCCATCACCGTCCTCGGCATGCCGCACGCCTCGATCGCGGACGACTGGTACGAGGGCGCGTTCATCCCCAAGGGCACGATCGTGGTCCCGAACATGCGCCTGCTCAACTCCAGCCCCGAGGCGTTCGGCGCCGACGCGGCCGAGTTCGACCCGGCGCGGTATCTGGACGACGGCAGGGTCGCCTCGCAGGCGGGGCGCGAGGACGGCCACGTGACGTTTGGGTATGGGTGGCGCGTGTGTCCTGGGAGGTATGTCGCGGAGGATACGCTTGTGATTGACTTGGCGACGCTGCTTTGGGCGATGCGGTTCGAGCGCCTTGACGGTGCGCGGGGCGAGTTGGACACGCACACCCTCGTCCACTCCGGCGTGATGACGTGAGCGCTTTTGTTGGCTTTGTGTATCAGCTCGGACTAACGAGACTGTACAGCCGTCCTGTGCCTTTCGAGTTCAAGGCGGTACCTCGGTTTATGGAGGCTGAGGCTTTGTTAAAGGAGGCACTGGATTTGTACGAATAAAACAGACAGACCATCGCAATGTACTATTAACTAACTGTGAATTCTCGGATGGAAGTCCGAACTCTGACCATTTCGAACAACTTCTGCCCCTACCACTCTCTCGCATTATGGCCGAGTTGAGTTTGGTTGGCTGGTATATTGTGCTCACATAAACAATACATGACAACGCATGCGACAAATCGTCATTTGTACAACTCGAGCGCGTCGACAAGCAGCGTCTTGGTCTCTGGAAAACGAGGGCTTGCCCGCACGTCGAAACGAACGGGACGGCTGTTGCACAGTCAATCCTAGCTCGCGTGCCCAGATCCAGAAAGCAACTCACGCTGACAAGCCTTCCAAAACACACGTCTCCGTATCCAACTCGCCCTGCACGCCCTTTGGGCGCTCAAAGCGCATCGCCCAGAGCAGCGTCGCAGCATCGATGGCGAGCGTCCCCTCCGCGATGAACCGCCCGAGGCACACGCGCCGCCCAAACCCAAATATGGTGCTGCCCATCTCGCGCTCCTCCGTCGCCGCGTCCAGCAGGTATCGGTCCGGGTTGAACCGGTCCGCGTCCGCGCCGAACACGCCCGTGTCCGAGTTGATCATGCGGATGTTCGGCATGCAGATCGTGCCCTTTGGTATGAACACGCCCTCGTACCAGTCGTCCTCCATGCACCGGTGCGGGACGCCGAAGGGGGCGACCTGCGCCCAGCGCAGCGTCTCTTTGACGATTGCGCGGATGTACGGGAGCGAGGGCAGGTCGGCGAACGTCGGCGGGCGGGCGCGGCCGACGACCTTGTCCAGCTCGGATTGAGCGCGCGTTTGTATTTCTGGGTGCGCGACCATCGCCAGCAGCCACCATTCGAGGATAGAGGACGCCGTCTCCCCACCCGCGAAACTATAATGCATGTGACCCTTAAGGTCTGGATTGGTCGGCAATGATGAGATGTACGTACAGCATTGTGCCCGCAACCCACGCTCGCTCGCGCTCGGACAAGTTGTATTTTTCCTGGTTCTTGACCAGTGCTGCGGCAAAGCTTGGTTTATCGATCCCGTTTGCCTGACCTCTACGGTCATTCTTCGTCGATAATGCTCCGAATCGCGCACGTACCAAGTCGTCCGCAACATTGCTCACTAGGCGTTCGAACAATGAGGTGGTCTCAACGAACCAAAGCTGTGCCTCTCGTTTCCACTTTGCGAACCTGAAACAGTTCTTCAGAGTGTGAAACTCGGCAGTCTTCAGCTTGCGTACATGCTAGGAACGTATCGCAGCCAAGGAAAGAACTCGACGAGATGCGCGCCTGGCTCCAACGTATGCGATATATCCCGGATCCGATCAGTGATTCCCAGAAGGAGAGGATCACGTTCTGATTGCGCCGGTGGGAGGTTATAATTGATGGATAACATGATTGACAGCGAGTGTCGGCGGAGGTGCGTTTCCCTATCTGAAGGACTCTTCATGAGGTCTAATGCCACCATCATCGCTTCCCTGTGTTGAACAGGCTGGAATATAGACACGCCGGACTTGGAAAAGCTGTCCATAGCTGCCCTCCGGAGACGACGCAGTCTAATGAGAGGTCAGTATATACTCGGTGGAGAGAAACTCGAAGTTGGTACAGGTCGTTATACGGGGTGGAAGCGAGTGAGAGTCCCTCCGACATATAGTCGCACAACACAATGTTGTGGGGCCTATCCGAGTATATATTTGACCGCTTTTCCAGGAGGTCAACAGCAACACGTCGGCTATTGAGGACGAGGATCCCTTGCCCGAGCACACTGACGTACATCATCTCGCCTCCAACAGTTGTCGGTGTCTTTGGCTTAAAATCCTCTAATATCCAACTCACCATAGTCATTCTTGCGCTCCGGTGAGGACAACCAGCCATGATCGGAGGCATGTCGGATATCCCCTATCAAAGGAAGACCTTTGGGGCCCGGGGGCAGCTTTCGGGAGGCGTTCTTGGTGAGCCGGGTCAACAGCCAGAGAGTAATGCCGACGAGAGTGGTCGCGGTAGCAAGACGGACGAGATCGCCATAACCACCGCCTAGAACAGAACTCGAGGAGGGAGAAAAGGAGGTGGCCATGTAACTGTGAATGGTCAAAGAGTGAAGGTGCCGTACATTGTTCTTTTGTAGGGTTTTGAGCTGGTGGCAAACCCTACGCTGTGGGAATGGGGATTCAAGTACTACTATTCATTAGTCGGTATGACGTTCGCCATTTTTAGTACAAACATCGTCAGCAAGCTGACTCAGTGCTGACTCGCGCTGCTACCGCCCACCGCCCAGTCAACTCCAGCAGGTTACGTCGAGGCTTCCATATCACTATCACTCTGTCAGACACATTCCTTTCTTGAGAGTCAGCGCGCGAATTATGAGTCTGCCCAAGGATCCTTGTAAGAGTCTGCTGCCCTTTGAAACGTTGGGCGCTTACATTCCTGTCAGCCGGGCCCTTGAAGTTTCTCAAAGAGTACAGATTTGCTTACCTGGCACAGTAAGCCGTAGTCCGCTGTAGCCACAGGTTCTTATCAGAAGCTTGATCTCCTCGCTTTTCGCCACCCAACGACCGCTACGCCGTCCACCCTCTGCCCTCCACATGGGATTGGCACTCCGATGAGCCAATTGGAAATAGAAGAAAGCTGTATTTGGATTGCTAGAGTTCTGGGTGGGCGGACACGAGCAGTTCAATCAACTTTGTTAAGGGTCGTTACGACTTTACAAATGTTACATACACCCTCCTTGCGTGGGTGTAAATATGCATCAGTCCTACAAAAATCACACCAATTTATAAATACGCCATCGCGGTTCGTTTGCGAGCCAGCACGATAATTTACTCTCTCTCGCACCCTCCGTCCTTTGAAGCAACAGACAACATCGCCCATCATAAAGGCGTAGGTGGTAGTGGGCGGATGGGAAGGTCGAAAGTCGACGTTCGTGACGAGACCCCCAACGTGGTCGACAAGGGCACCTCGACCCGCTGCCGAAGTGAAGGAGCCAGAGCTGGTGGGTACTGCGGCGAGGGGATACATTGCATCGAGAGCGCCCTTGGCTGCCCCTGGCGACGAGACGTGGAGGACTTCTCCTCGAGGCTTTTCTGTTGCTGGTCGAAGGACACGATGAACGGCGGTGCCGACTTGGCTTCGTACGACGTCTGGCCGACGAAACGTTCGGCGAACGTATATGCGCGTGAGGAATTCCTCCCGTTCTGTACGGGTGTGCCTGCGCGTGTCGTAGATATATGCGCGCTGGCGTTTCTACGATGGTCTTTAAGGGGTATACGATTATTGAACGACGCTAAAAGAGTGTTGGAGTAGCTAGTCGAGCTAGGGATTAAGTATCGCATCCGGACGACAAGTGAGGAACATACACTTTTCCGGTTACTATTGCTCTATGGCGACGGGACGTTTGAGAAAACAGGGACGGATAACAATCGACCTTACTCACGGGCAAAACCAGTACACATCGTTCTTGGAGCTCGTCAGTGACAACCCGAACGTGTATCGCGGGCGGGGAGGACTCACTGGTGCCGCGGCGAACACCACCAAGCAAAGGGCCGACACGCTAGCTGGGGTTCTCAGTTAGATTCTTTCGTTGGGCCGGTGCCGATCGGACATCACCAGATATAAAATTCGTTTCGACTGTGAAGCGCAAGATCCGCCTCCAAGCGCGCTCCATCGAAGTTTCTGACTCCCGCTTGAGGGGGCGGGCGAGCTTATCAATTCAGATTGACGTTATGATGGGACACAGTCGACTCGGGTTACACTCACCAGATAAGTCAGTGTAGCTGTGACCGCAACATCTGCAGCAACGGAGCTGGCCATTCCAATCTGAGAAGATATGTCTCACGGGAAGCCAAAACAGTTAAAGGATGGACGGGCTCACATAAATGAAGTAGATGTGTATGTGTGGCCCATCAATATTCCTATGTTCAAATCCCTATACCTCGCTCAAGACGGGTACTTTGTAACCATTAGCGAACGCTTACCAAAATGCCGACCCCCAAGTTCCCAATGCACTGAACGAAAGATAACTGGGTAGGTGTAAATGCAGATGCACTGTTTAGCTTTTTGCAATACCAAGCGGGACTTACTGCGCCTATCACGCAACACCACCGAGACATCGACTTTTTGATGCACCATATACGATAGCAGAAGACGGATCGGACGGTGATGGAAGCGAACAAGTTGAGTATCGGCCCGTCGACAGGTGCCAGGAATGTCCGCCCAAGACGCCCGAAGTTGCCAAATCCCGAGACAAACCAGTAGCTGCTGTCTGCGCCACTGAGCAGAGTCTGGATCGTCTCAATAATAAATATAGCATGCACTAGAAAGAATATAGTTCATTGTCAAAGTCAGGCACTTATCCCGACCCACCGAGAATCTTGTTGTATCCCCTATCTCTAGGAAAGTATTGGTGGTATGAATCTGCGTGTGCGATGTGAAAATCTGAACGCCGCTGGAACGGTTGGCACAACTCACAGACTTGCACGACTAGAACGCCATACAGGAACCAGTTGAACAACGCCCCCAGCAACTAAGAGACGAAGCATATATCTCAGCACAGAAGCCAACCGTCAGCGCATTTCAGACCTACCAACGGCGCAGTGCTTCAAAAGAGTCATGTGAGCTGAATTGCCACCTAGACAAAATGGCGACTTACGTCCTACTTATGTCCGAGGGAATGGATGATGGGGTAGACATGCGAGGCGAGGCAAAAAAAAAAAAAAGAAGTACCTCCAGTGGCCCCAATCTTATATCAAGAACGGGTTTAGAACAAAGCCAGACCTGGCGGCAGCACCTCAGAATCACGATCATCAGCAGGCAATAGGCTTGGAGAAACGAGATGGCGTCCGATCGGTCGAGAGTTGTCCCTCGGCCATCACACGACACGCAATCCCTCTAGCGATAAATTAACGTTGTTGGAGAGCTAGCCAAAATGCAGTAGTCTGAACATTGTACTGGTAGCACCAAACGCGTCATGAAAGTGGGCGTGCGTTTGTAAAGGCTGCTGTCCACTGGTAGTGATGGGTACTTGTAGTACTTGAGGTGGTGGGTTGGTACTATAGCCCACAGACCGCGGTCTCAACTCGGTCAGTGCCTTCTTTACATTGATGAACAATGAACAACATCATGATGCAACAGCTCAGAGTCACGTCTCACTGAAGTGGCGCCTCGGGAGCTAGGGCTAATGCCTTCGTAGTCTCGGATCCAGCCGTTGATAGCGCCCGTTGAGGCACGCGTGCAACGGCTGTCTCTCGATAGAGGAGGATTGGTGCAAGGGGTGGAAGTGGGTGGCATCATCGGCATCCCCCCAGCCAATAATATTCCATCATTCCTCGGCTTCCCCCGTATTCCCGCCCCTCCCTCTTTGCACTCCTCTAAGTTAGTGCGGCAATGTCTTCGTTCCGTTCTGATGCAGCCAGGCTGGTTCAAGGAGCCATATCGGTTGCGTAATATAGTCCCACCGATTGACTGCTGATCGATCATCATGTGACCCCTCCATGGGTTCAAGCGTTCTTCTGGATCATGCACTTGGTTACAAATGCGTTTGGGAATGCAGAAAATGTTGCCAAATGGGAGGGAGAACGATCATTCTTACATGGTGGGGTGCACTGCCAACTGCGTGTACTGGAATGTCCTCGAGTCATATCCGACTTGAAGTAGTTGGACATGAAGAGGCCGGTCGATCCATACCCCTTCAAAAATACATGGCCTACAACGTAGTTGTACACATTCCCTGAGTGCCGAACATGTGCCATATGGGGGCAAGCACTTTGAGGTGTAGTCTGACATCATATAAAATCTCCGGGTCCTAGATACAAGTTAACGAACGAATAAATCTCCGCTGCTAATCACAGCTTTGCTTGGGCTTTTGGTAGGTGTCCTTCGTCTTCTAAAACCATGCGGGCCAGCCTACCGAATACAGGAAACATGCCAGCGTAGAGATGCGCCTGCTCGGAACTTGCCTGGCGGCGTGCGTGTCGCGCCGCGATTCCCTGCATGATGACCGCAAGCTGCAAGCGGCCCACGCGTCAAAAGACTGAATGGCGAAGAATACCATGCAAGAAAAACAGACCCGAATGAGCATCCAGCTGCGCGCAAAAACGATCTCTGTGATGGGGTACGGCCGTCGCGTCACGCGGCAGTACTCTCGTTCGAGTTCCGCGAGCGATATCGGCTCTGTGCTGGGCCGGTTCTTGTAGCCGACGAGGTGGCCACCGGTCTCGTCGGGGTCGACGACCCACAGCTGCGTCAAGTTAGCCAAGTCGGCCAGCTATACGCACGCACGCGCGGGCGGGGGGGTCATCAGTCAGTGGGCTCCCGCGCGACAAGAGGGAGGCGTGTGGGTGGGTGCGCACCGGGCTGCCGAGCGTGCAAAGCTCCCAGTCGAGGATCCCGATCACGCGGTTCTCCGTCGGGTGGAAGACGAGGTTGTCGAGCTTGTAGTCGCCATGCACGATCCGCACGCCCGTCTTGCGCTCGTCGGGCAGGTTCTGCTCGTACCACGCGATGAGCGCGCCCCATCCGGGTATGTCGCCCACCGGCCTCCCGGTGTCGATGTCCTGCACCGCCGCCTGCGCGTGCGTCACCTTCGAGAGAGACTTGATCTGCCGCGGGAAGTACGGCTTGTGCGAGCCGAACTTCTCCAGGCCGACTTGCCTCGGGTCGAGCGACGATAGTGCACCGAGCGCGCGCACCGCGGAGAGCCAGCTGTCGTGTCGTGTCGTGTCGTGTCGTGTCGGGATGACGTGGCTATCGGTGAATAAAATTCGACGTACCACTCGCGCCGAACTTCTAGCGACACCCCGGGCATCGACATGTCCGTGAAGATCCGGCCCTCGAGAAACTCCATGATGTAGAAGGGCGTCCCAATGACCTCGCTGTCGTCGCACAGCACGAAAACCTGCGGGACAGGGACACGCGATTCTGGGGGAGTCGTCGCGCGCGAGTTGTGTTTGTGGATGGCGGCGAGCACGGTGTATTCCCTCTCCACTTGGTGAGCTGTCTGAGAGACCAGCTGTCCTGCCGGCTTCTTTCTGAGCACGAAACGTAGACCTCTGAATTGGTCAGGTCAGAACAGTGATATCGGAGAAACCGGAACGACACACACCTGGCATCTGTGAGGAAATATGTCGGGTTTGACTGTTCAGCAAAGTCATTACATCAATCGACAGCACATGTAGTACAGCTCAGACCTGGCCAAACTGACAACGGAATGTGAGACCATCAAAGCCGGTGTGGTGTCAGCCGACGCCGACGTACTTTGAATTGCTTCACGGTGACGGGCACCGACAGGGCGGGCACGTTCTTGGCGAGATACGCATTGAGCTTGTCTTCGTCAATTCTTGCACGGACGTCACCATATTCTCCTCCGGCAGGCCGAGCAGGGCCCGTATTAATCATGGTGAAGAATCGAAGACACTGCGACGAAGACGCCGTCGGCTCATGTGGGTTGTGCCGGAACTCCGGATGAACGGGGTAATTCCTGATTTGGAAATACGATTTCAGTTGTGGTGTCGGTGTGCCCCTCGACCTCTGTCCAGAGGTCCCGTGAACCGCGGGTCCGAGTCTATGATACATTATCTTGATGACTTGCCACGAACCAGTGGGTTCGCAGCGATTGCTAGTGGCTCCCGGACATTGGATTTATTTGTGTGAAAAGCAACGGCAGGAGTCGCTGATAATGCAAGTCTCGACTCAATTCTTCGCCACCTTCGGGAGAACAAAACCACGACGAAAAACCACGACGCTCAGCACCACTGTATCCAAGATGTTACAACACCGCACACCGTGGCCAGGCGACCCTTCTATTCGTACATACTCAGCCCTTCGTTCAGCAATGCCTCGGCCTCCGTGAACCGAGGTACCACTTTGCATTCGAACGGAACAGGGTGACTGTACTGTCAATTAGCCCGGACTCGGAGTCAAAAAAAAAGCACGTACGCCGTCAGGCCAGATTGCACAAGAGTACGCACGTCCAACTCGCCCCGCGATCCTTCAGGACGCTCGAAACGCATTGCCCAAAGCAGTGTCGCAAAGTCGATCGCGAGCGTCCCTTCCGCGACATGTCTCCCAGGACACACACGCCGCCCAAACCCAAACGACACGTGTCCCTCCTCTCGGCCCCTCATCAGCACCTTAACCCGGCCCTTCTCATCCAGGTACCTACTCGGGTCGAATTCTGCCGCGTTGCCGCCAAACACGTCCGGATCGAAGTTGAGCACGCGCATGTTCTGGAGGCAGACCGTGCCCTTGGGGATGAACATGCCCTCGTACCAGTCGTCCTCGGTCGACGCGTGCGGCACACCGAGGGGGACCGTTGGCGCCCAGCGCACTGTCTCTTTGACCATCGCGCGAATGTAGGGAAGGAATGGGACGTCTGCGAATGTGGGTGGACGGCCGCGGCCTACGACTTCGTCGAGTTCGGCATGGGCGCGGGCTTGGACATTGGGATACGCAAGCATGGCTAGAATCCACCAATGAAGCGTAGTAGACGTCGTCTCCCCACCAGCGGCGCTACATGCCTTCAGATTCTCGAGGCCGGTCTCAAAGTATATGCTAGGGGACATACAGCGTGTCGCCAGCGAGCCAGGCCTGCTCGAGTTCTGAAAGGCCATGTCTGCTCTGAGTTTTGATTATTGTAGCACCGAAACTTGGTCGATCAATTCCGTTCGCCTGCAGTTGGCATACATGATCCATCTCGTCTGTCGACCAATACAGCCAAGGCGTACCAGGTCATCGACAACTTTTCCGAGGAGGCGTTGAAACATGTGTGAATCCTGGACAAACCAGTACTGTGAGTTACGTTTCCATTTGGCGAACCTGCGCGCCACGATGCTACGATGAGACGAGACCCATGATCAAGTAATAATGTACCCGCCTATTTGGAACGTATCTCAACCAAGGGAAATACTCGACTAGACGTGTCCCGGGGTGTATCTCATGCAAAAAGCGCCGTACGTGGCCTTCGATCTCACTTGGGTCATCCTTTGACTCTACTGGTGGAAGGTGGTAATCGACGGATAGCATAATAGACCATGCGTGTCGATGAAAATGATTCGCCAGAGTAGGAGGACTCTTTATCAGTGCAAGCGCCAGCATGATCGCCTCGCGATTCTGGATGGGGTGGAACTGCTGTACAGCCGATTTGGAGAAGCCCTCTGCGGTGACACGACGGAAGTGACGTAACCTATATCTAGATTAGCTAGATATAAGATAAAGTGTAGAACGCATACAGGTCACCATGTGGCGTGAGGGTGAACGACAGGTTCTTTGTCATAAAATCGCCCGCAGAGATGTAGTGGGGCCGGCTGGAATATATGGTAGATCGCTTCTCAAGCAAATCGACGGCAGCGCGTTGGCTGTTGATGATTAACATGCCTGTTCCAAGCGCGTTTATATACATCACATCTCCTGAACAAACCATGAGCGCACTTTGTTGAGGCATTGAAGGTTTGGAGTATCACCATAGTCATCCCTGCGTTGCGGCGAAGCCAGCCATTCCTGGTCTGCGATGTGTATAACATCGCCAATGAGAGGCAGCCCTCTCGGACCCGGTGGAAGATGACGGATGTAACTCTGAGTGAGTCTTGCGATGAGCCAAATACCTGCAAGGAGGATAAATGCGGATAAGAGGTGAGTTTTTAGGTCGCTGCTATCGTCAATTATCCAAGTAAAACCAGCGACTTCAGGAGACTGAGTAGCCATGTGGCGAAAGTAAACCAAGACGAACAAGGAGATGGGGGGACCACGGCTCTCGCGCCTATTATTTATATCGACACAGGCCGTCCATAACCAGTCTTTGCGTGTCACTACTGTGCTATCCTTGGAGGGTTCCGTGTGGCGCTAAGGAAGGCGGTCAAATGGACAAATAAACTGGGGGATCGTAAAATAGGTGAAAGCAGAAAGTGCTTTGAAGATGAGGTGTCCACGTGTCCAAGGCAAGGTTGCGACGGGACCCTCAGAGTGTCGGAAGATAGGGCCCCATCATCAAGCCCATGGAAAAATTACTGCCAGTGGGTAAAAGAATTCGTTCTGCTCCATTGAACCAGCTGAAGCCACTGGGTGGAGAATGGCAGCACCCCGTCAGATTCCCCCACAGATCCTCCACGACACGTGGGTTCCTTGGGTATTCTATATATACGACGACCTTCTCGAGCTATTTACGTTTGACTCGGGGCACCACCCCGGATTTTGAAAAATAAAAAAAGATGGACGGGAAGTACGGCTTGGGTAAACCGAACTTCTCTAGGCCGACTTGCCTCGGGTCGAGAGAGGATAGTGCACCGAGCGCACGCATTGCGGAGAGCTAACTGCGGAGGGAGGGATGTATCTCTCTTGGGACGACCTGGCTACTGGTGAATGAACCACGTACCACTCGCGCTGAACTTCTGGGGACACCCCAGGCATCGACGTGTCCGTGAAGATCCGGCCCTCGAGAAACACCATGACGTAGAAAGTCGTCCCGATGACCGGGACAGGGACGCGTGATTCGTCGGCGCGAGTCGTGTCTGTGGATGGCGCCGAGCACCGCTGAGAGGCCAGCTGTCCTGCCGGCTTCTCTCTGAGCACGAAACGTAGACCTCTGAATCGGTCAGAACAGAGATATCAGAGAGATCGCATCTGTAAGGAAATATGTTGGGTTTGACTGTCCAGAAAAGTCATTATGTCAATCGACAGTACATGTAGTACAGCTCAGACATAACCAAACTAACAACGGAATGTGAGACCGTCAAAGCTTGTATGGTGTGAGCCGACGTGCTACGAATTGCTTCACGGTCACAGGCAGCACCGACAGGGCGGGCACGTTCTCGGCGAGATACGCATTGAGATTGTCTTGGTCGATTCTTGCACGGACGTCACGTATTCTCCGCCAGCAGGCCGAGGAGGGCCCGTGTTGGTCATGGTGAAAATCGAAGACACTGCGACGAAGACGCCGTCGGCTCATGTGGCCGTGCTCTTTTACGGAACTGTACGGAGTTGACCATGGCAATTGGCTCCTCGTCGACTAGCCCCGCGTGTTCGCAACAGGTACCAGAGTCAGTTGGGACGGCCTGTGCGGACTCTCGTCATGGCGCTCATCCAGACATGCCGATAGTATTAAGGCGCCCGGATTCTTTGAGCCCCCCCGATGTAATCATCGTGCAAAGCGCATCAACGGCAATTGACACAATCAGTACCTCATCCTCGTCTCCCTCAGGCACAAGTTCTGCCACCAAGAAAATGTTCCAAAAGAGAAAATCTGGACCAGAGGAAAGGACGCTACATCACCCCTCGGGGGCTTTGCATAAACGCTCTAGACACGCCTCCCCGAGAGAAGCCACTCTTCTAGCTGACAGGCTTCGCCCTCGTATATTGGACGAATTTGTGGGCCAGACCCACCTGACAGGCCCCAACACCCTCCTCTTTTCTGGAGATGGCGAACTGGCTACTGAGAACGTTATCTTCTGGGGTCCGCCTGGGTGAGTGCTAGTGGGCACAGGTACGGGTAGCGCCCCTCATTTATCGCGCTCCTTATTGGCAGGTGCGGAAAGACTACGCTGGCGAGGATTCTCTCAGGGTTTACGGACGCGACCTTCAAGGAAGTGAGCGCGGCGATCTCGACTGTGAATGACGTTTGTGCTATTTTCGAAGAGGCGAGAGACGAGCTGCAGTCCACAGGGCGGTGCGTAGGCTAGACGTGAGTCCGTCACCATGGCCCTCACCTACGTTTTAGACGCACGATCGTATTTCTCGATGAAATCCACCGCTTTTCTCGTTCTCATCAGGTCTTTGTGCCCTATTTTCACGCGTCGTTTTCCCTGACAATTTTCCAGGATGCATTTATCCCGTTCATCGAGCGTGGTTTCGTACAGGTAAGTATATATAACAGTGCATGGGTCTAGCCGGAGGCTGTAACTTGTGATATACAGATCATAGGAGCGACCACGGAGAACCCGTCATTTGAACTGAATCGGGCATTGCTTCACCTGTGTCGGTGAGTGAAAGTTTTGTTTCGCGTTCTTCTTTGACGGCGCCACAGGGTACATGTGCTTGAACGCTTGACAGATGCAGACGTAGTCAAGATCGTCGAGAGGGCGGTGGTATGGGCGGCGCCGCCCGCCGCAGACGATGACAGTGACACGTCGTCTGCGCAGTTGCGTCCCCCTTCCTCTCCCAAAGGCGCTCCTTCAACCTCCTCGCCGCAGGCGGAGCCACCCGACCTTACCACGCAACCAGTTGACACCTCGGGATCATTACCGCCGTCACCCGTGTACCCCCAACTGACCCCTCGCGTCAAAGCTGCCATCGCATCGCTCTCCTCCGGCGACGCACGCACCGCCCTCTCGCTCCTCGAACTTGTGCTCCTTGCACCCCGAACGACGCCCGAGTCCGCATTGCTCGACACCCTGCGCCGCTCCGTGTCGACGTCATACGACCGGACAGGCGACGCGCACTACGACCGCATCTCCGCGCTGCACAAGAGCGTGCGCGGGAGCCAGCCCGACGCGGCGCTGTACTGGCTCGCGCGCATGCTCGAGGCAGGCGAAGACCCCGTATACATCGCCCGGCGGATGGCCGTCTGTGCGAGCGAGGACATCGGCATGGCGGACCGGCGCGCGTTGCCGCTGGCGGGTCTCCCTTCCCCTCACTCGTATGTGCAACGTGCTGAACTCGGCTCTAGGCTATGGCGGCGCTGCAGGCTTGTCAGATGGTCGGCATGCCCGGATGTCGCGCACAGCTCGCGGAACTCGTCGCGTACCTCGCTGAGGCGCCCAAGTCGACGCGCGCGTACCAAGCGTATAACCGCGCTGAAAAACTGGCCAAGCGGGACCCGACGCTGCTCGTGCCCGTCGCAATGCGCGACATGCTAGTGGGCGTGGCGGACGTGCTCGGGTGCGGGGAGGGCTACAAGTACCCGCCCGAATATATGTGTGTGCTGCCGCCTTACTCGTCGCGGTATGGAACGCTGATGACACAACGGTTATCTTAGGCACCCGGTGACGAACGAGTATTTGCCACGGCAGTTGCACGGGGAGGTCATCTTGCGTAGAGAAGGGGACCTTGGAGACAAATTGTGGGATGAGGCAGCACTGAGGACGTGGGAAGAAGTGGAGAACGGTGGACGGGAGTGGGTAGGGAGGCCTCAGTCAAGGCCACACTCACCAAATGACACCACGCGGTCAACCTCTGAGGGCATATCTGGCCCCTATGTTACCCGCGCGCCTGCTGCTGCTGTACACGGCGGCGACCTCGATGAATTAATAATCTAATTTACGTTTTTCCGGAACATTCGCCGCAAATCCGTTGTTGACGTTGGGGTCAGTCACGTGACATTTCTATAGAGGGTAAAAAAAATCTGCGTCGACGCGAGTGCGGCATCACGCTCCTTTCCCTCTCATTCTCACTACCACGCCCCCCATGTTCACCGCAGCCCGCTCCCTTCGCTCAGCCGTCTCGCGCTCAGGCAGCTATGCTGTAGGTGCATATATACTCTGTCGACGCGTCGTCCTTACATTTTTTTAGGGCCTTCCTCGTTCCTTAATTGCGAGGAACATGAACTCTAAGGTCTCGGGTATGTATACGTGTCATCGTATTCGTCCCAAATATTCACACTTCATAGGTCCGGTCGTCGGTATCGACTTGGGAACTACCAACTCTTGCGTCTCCGTCATGGAGGGTAAGACTTCTCGAGTCATCGAGAACGCGGAAGGCGCACGGACAACACCCTCCGTCGTCGCGTTCACAAAACACGGCGAGCGCCTCGTCGGCCTTCCTGCTAAGCGACAGGCTGTCGTCAACTCCCAAAACACGGTCTTCGCCTTCAAGCGGTTGATCGGTCGTCAGTTCAGTGACAAGGAGGTGAAGGATGATATGAAGCACTGGTACGAAGACCCTTTTTATTTTAAGAGAGATAGTTCATATCTGTTCTCCTGTAAGGCCATTCAAAGTTGTCCCCAAGCCTGATGGACGGCCAGCTGTGGAGGTTGAATTCAACAGCAAGCAGCAACAATACGTGAGTCATCAGCGCTTATGTGCTGTCTATTCATCTTACGCTCCCTAGTCTGCTGAAGAACTGTCGTCAATGGTCCTGGTCAAAATGAAGGAGACGGCGGAGCAGTACCTAAATAAGAAGGTCAAGTAAGTATATATTAATCTTATTCCGTCACTGTATGCTAAACTATAACCTATAGCCACGCTGTCATCACTGTTCCCGCATACTTCAATGATGCCCAGCGTCAAGCAACAAAGGACGCCGGCCAAATCGCGGGCCTTGAAGTCCTTCGCGTAATCAATGAGCCTACTGCCGCAGCTCTTGCGTATGGACTTGACCGCGCTGAAAATTCTGTGATTGCTGTCTACGATCTTGGCGGCGGTACCTTCGATATTTCCATCCTGGAGATGCAAAAGGGGGTGTTCGAGGTCAAGTCAACCAACGGTGACACCCATCTCGGTGGCGAAGACTTTGACATCGTCCTTGTTGAACACATCATCCAGTCGTTCAAGAAGCAGACTGGTATCGACCTTAGCAATGATCAAATGGCTATTCAGCGTATTCGCGAAGCTGCGGAGAAGGCCAAAATTGAACTTTCGTCGACCACCCAGACGGAGATCAACTTACCCTTCATCTCGTCGGGTCCCAGTGGACCTCAGCACATCAACGAGAAACTCATGCGCTCGCAATTTGAGGCCCTTACTGCCGCCCTTATCCAACGCACCATTGACCCTTGCAAGAAGGCGCTCAATGACGCTGGCGTGAAGACATCCGAGATTAATGAGGTTATTCTTGTCGGCGGTATGACACGTATGCCGCGGGTCGTTGAGACAGTCAAATTTACCTTCGGTCGTGAGCCCTCCAAGGGTGTCAACCCCGACGAGGCGGTGGCTATTGGTGCCTCTATTCAGGGTGGCGTCCTTGCCGGTAACGTCACGGATATTCTTCTCCTTGACGTTACTCCTTTATCTCTCGGTGCGTTTCTTGGTCTCCGGCGTAGACATTTTACCGACGAGTTCATAGGCATCGAGACACTCGGCGGCATTATGACCAAGCTCATCTCGCGAAACACCACCATTCCTACTAAGAAGTCGCAAGTCTTCTCGACCGCTGCGGATGGTCAGACTGCCATCGAGGTGAAAATCTACCAAGGCGAGCGCGAGCTTGTCCGTGACAACAAGTTACTCGGTAACTTCAATCTCGTTGGCATTCCACCCGCCCCGAAGGGTGTACCCCAGATCGAGATCACCTTCGACATTGACGCAGGTGCGTACATTATTTCTGGTATCTTAATTTCTCGCTTATATGCGAGTAGATGGCATTGTCAACGTTGCTGCAAAGGACAAGGCTACGAACAAGGACCAGTCGATGACCATTGCCTCGTCCTCGGGCCTCAGCGACAAAGATATCGAACGGATGGTGTCTGATGCTGAGCAGTATGCTGAACAAGATAAAGCGCGCCGCGATATCATTGAGGAGTCGAACAAGGCCGAGTCGGTTTGTGCTGACACTGAGAAAGGTATGAGCCTTGCGTTCATGTCGAGTTATCATATTGATAGGGTTCACAGCTATGAGCGAGTTCAAGGATCAACTTGATGCCGCAGAGAAGGATAAGGTCACCAAGCATCTCACCGAGCTCCGTGAGGTCGCTGCTAAGGGACAGGCTGGTGACGGCGCGGTCACTGCTGATGCTATCCGGGAGAAAATCAACGAGACACAGCAAGCGTCTCTTAGCCTCTTCCAGAAGGTGGGATACCTCTCTGGTTGCCGCATTCTGTCCTTACACCGCCTTGATTACAGGTCTACGAGAAGAAGAACGCTGAGAGCTCAGCATCTTCCTCTGCGGAGGAGGAAAAGAAGGAAGAGAAGAAGGATTAAATTCCTCTTCTGTATTCATCATTCTCTTCGCTGTGTTGCCCATCGCGTTACCTTATGACCTCGTACGATCTTTACCCCCTATTTAGACCCCAAAAGTACATCGTCTTGCTCACCCCCACTACGCACCTAGCATGTTTATTATATTCACGCATATTCATCCGATCATTCGCTTACGCCCCCACTCAGTAGAATCCATTTACCCACGTATCTCCTTTGTTGCTTCCTCGGTCTGTATCCAAGTGGGACTGAGCTTTGCGGTCGGAATACATGAGCGCTCAAAGGAACTTTCTGTGAATTTGTGACTTCAATATGTTGCGTCTATCAATAGAAGATCACTCCGATGGTCGTCAATGTCCTTTGGATTGAGTATTACATGAACATCATACTTGGTTTACAAACAAAATAGTCCGTGTACTATAGGCCTTCACAATTGTCTATCCCGTTTACGCGTATACTTCCGACACCTCCTCATACAGCTCTGGGTTATTTCTTCTGATTCCCTTCTCCACCTCATATTCCCAGTCCGTGCCTAGCCACACAACTGCGTACTCGCACGTGCCCACAACGAACAGCGCGAACACTTGACCTGCACCACCCCAACCGAGAGCCAATCAGCGACCATTATTGGACGGAAGGGGAGAGAGATGACGCACCGATCCAGAGGCCCTGCAGGCCGTAGCCGGCGCGAAACGCGAGCGTGATGCCGAGCGGGAGCGCGAGGACGTAGTACGCGAGGAGGTTAAACGCAGCGCCGAGGTGCTGCCTGCCCTGTCCGCGCAACACGCCGCCACACGAGCCCGCAAGGCCGTCCTGCGACCTGGAAGGACGCGACGAGCGGCATGACCTGCGCGACGAGCGCGACGACCGACGCGTCGTCGCTGAAGAGGTAGCCGTATACCTGCGCCGCGCACCCTGAGATGATGGGATGGGACGGGGGAAGGAAAAAGGGGGACTTACGTCTTTGGAGGCGAGGAGGGAGAGCATGACGCAGAGGCCGGTTAGCGCGCTGAGAAGCGCCGAGAGGTGGCCGATGGACTTGGCGCTCGCTGGGTCGCGCCGGCCGATGGCATTGCCGACCCGTGTAGACGCGGCGATACCTATGGACCAGAGGGGCACGGGTAACGTGAGGGGACAGATAGCGACAGATTGTACGGATCATCCTCACCGATGCCAAATGGTATGGTATTCAAAACTAGAAACAGGTTTTGATATATTTCAGTGGACGAAAAAGGACGAGGGAGGGGGACCCACTTTGGTCTGTCGTCATAATGACAGACTGCGCAGCGAGTGGGACGGCGCCTAGGCGGGCGGCTGCAAGGGCGACTATCTCGAAAGCAGCCCTACACGTGCAAGTGACGAGAGAATACAGGAGGCGCGCGAGGGCAGCCGACATCAGCCGAAGATGTTACGAGAATACAAGCGCTCGGGGTTGGGGGAGAACGCACCATTCCGTTCCGACCATGAGGATGCCCGGGAGCGCGAGCTTCAGAAACGCGACGCAGGCGCGGGCGTCCAGCACGGCGTGCAGCTGGATGCCGCCCCACGTCTGGTTCCGCGTGTGGGTCGGCGAGCACGCGGTGTACATGATGAGGAAGAGAAAGGCGAGCCAGAAGGTGAGCGAGAGCGCGATGGGCGAGCCGTAGATGCCGAAGCGGGTGTAGTGCACGAAGTAGACGTTGAGCGCGACGTTGATGGGCGAGATGATGATGAGCACGTATGTAGACGCGTCCATGATTCCTGGACGTTTTTCGCGTGGGTCAGTCTCGACGGCGTGCGGTGAGTCTATCCTCTAGACCGTACCTTGACATTGCAGGTACTTCTTGAGGCATTCAAAGCCAATATATCCCGGTGCGGCGAGCAGCAACACCCGCAGATACTGCTGCGTGTCACGACTGAGTTGCTCTTCCTGGCCGAGGGCCATCAAGACCGACGCCATGTTCGCCCACACTATGCCGACGGGTATGAATAGGAGCCACAACAAGGTTATACACCGCTGGAAATGGACAGAGAGGTCGGTGGAGTGCTTCCCGCCGGTGAATGCCTGGGAACCTAGTGTGTCCAGAGCGGTTGAGCCGCCGAGCGCAACACACCACCCTGTACGCCGCAAAAAAAAAAAAAGCGAAAATGTGGGATCATCGGCACTGATGCGAAAGGAGCCAGTACTAGCCAGTGACAAATGCCAGCATGAGTGAGAACGCGGCGACGGATAGCTCGGCGGGGCCGAGCCGTCCTACGATGACGACGGAAACGGTTTGGATGGAGTTTTGAAGGATGTAGGAGAATATCACTGCAAGGTAGTCGTTAGTTGCCAGGTCTACCGGTTGAGGTGTGAAGGTGTAGTGAGCACGAACCAGGAATGGAATCTTTGAAGAGGGCGGCAATCTCACGCCCACGCCCGCCACGCGGTCGGGGCAGAGCTGCCTTATTGAGTAGGCGAGAAGCCTCATTGACGGCGACTGGCGGTAGTAGAGTCATAGATGGAAGGACAACAATGTCGAGTGTGGTAGCACTGGGAGGAGGAGGAAACTGTTTATCGCTCGTGTTCGTGACGGACAGTAGAGCCCGAGCGATGATCACAATCACCCTAAAACTCAGTCTGGCTTGCTTTATATACGTCCATCAAGGCTGGGTATCGCGCGACTGAGACGGAACTTGAAGACTCGGAGTCACGCACTGGCACGCGGTATCTCGGCGTTGGTGCCCAGCTTCGAGATTTTCTCGGTCAACCGTAACCGTTCAGGGTCCGTGGTGGACTGTATTGCTTCATTTTGGGGGATTACCTGTGACCTCAACCGCCGACTTGCCATCAACAACTCTATGCGCCAAACCTTCTTTATCTGACTCATGTCTGTATCATACGTGCCTTTGTTCGGCGTCCCAGCCTCCTGATTCGGCTAGGCGCACGCACGGGACTTGAATGAAAACGAAACGAAAGCAGCCAAACGCCCTTGGGCGCTATGCAATTTCCACGACCAGACGAGAGAAGAGACGTGGCAGGTCCGTACAAGGGATTCGGAGGACAGAGTGTTTCGCGCGTGCCTGGGGGGCGCTTCCTCGTCGATAACGGCATCCATTTCGTCCTTCCCAGCCTCTTCAGAAATTTTCTCGTCTGGATCGGAGTAGCAAATGAACATGCGACTCCGGCTGTGTGGGTCTCCGAAAAGAGACGCACGGAGCGTAGGGAGGACTACGGTCGCCTCGCCGAAGCTCCACCCGTGGAGTCGCCTCACATACCAGGACATGCAGTCGTCGCTTTAACCCCTGCGTCATAATGCGGCGACCCTCCAATGTGGGCGGTCATACCGGATCCCCAGCCGATCTGCTGGGGCGGAGCCATGAGGCAAGCTTATTATAAATTTATAATAGCTTTTGTCCTAAATGAAACTCGTTCACACACATGCGCGCTCATTAGTACGCACCCATGGGTCGATCGTCTGTTGCAGTCTTGATGTCAGGTTTTCATGCCCGACGGCAGTGAGGGAGGCTTGTCTACACGACAATCCTGGCGCAGTATCAGCGCCCGCGTTCTCTCCGTTACCTTAAAGACGATGACGCAGTTTCATCCAACATATTTCCCGAATCGGGTCCGACTTCCCAGGTCCGAGGCTCCGAGCCAGTATGTCCGACCTTGCAAAACCGCAACGCCAGGGTGCCCGCCGTAATGCACTACGAAGTGACCACAGGACCCCAGGGCCGATAGTGCTGTGGGAGCGGTGGCAAAAACGGTAAAAACACGAGGAAAATTAAAAGAATAAATAAATCTTATCGCGCGTTCTGCTCTGCCTCAAGGCAACTCTAGGAGGTTCTTCTGATCGCACCGCACCGATCGCGGAGGGTATTTTCCCTCCTCGCCTACCTTTATCAGCTTCCGGCCCTATTCCTGGACACGTTGGGCGGACGGCTGACCGAAGCATATCGTCATCATATAGTCCCGTGGTTGGAGGACCAGCCGGCCGTCTCGCATTGCGATCTGGCACGTGTGCGCGTTCGAGAACGCAGCTGAATGGATAGACGCCCCCCTATGATTCCGCTCCACGCCGAGGACGCCGTTTTGTCGGCCACAGCCTGGAGTCGGACGCACTCGATCGCTTCGGGCTCGGCCCCTCCTTCCCATGAGACCCGGACGTTATCGCAGCCTGCGTCTCGCGATGCGATGCGGGTCTCGATCGTCTCGCCGAATCGCCACCTGTACGGCAGCGTGCCCCCCTTGCGCAACAATCCGATTTCCAAAGATCAGCACTGAGAAGAGGCTATACCGACCCTGCCCCTGGCCCGCGGGGTCCGGAAAGAACGAGTGGACACAGCCTGGCCTCGCTTTGGCCGAGAGGGGAAGCCCTAACGGCTGTCGTTTCTGGGAAGAAAAGCGTCGTGTTGAGCGATTGTTTCCGATAAAAAGGAGTAGGATTTGCCCCGGACGTAAATGGAGAGATGCGCGGATCGCTGGGTGGGTGACCGTGGTGTTGCGGCCAAGTGCCACAGAGTCTGGCATCTCGACCAACTAACTCCACCACTATCTCTCCCAGGCACTTCCATGCAATCCCCATCGGGGCAAGTCATGGAGAAGCCACAATCGCCTAGCTGGGCCCAAAACACCAAGGGTAACAGGAGGTGCGCCTCTGTCGGGGTTGTCTGTAAGTGCGATATTACGGCTTGCGCTCGCTGATGACGATAGGCCCAGCTGATTGGCACCAATAGGCGACTCGCTCACTGCGCTGGACGATCAAACCTGGGGTCACGCGCGTGCGGACTAACCGCTCGCGTATCTTTGCATTTCTTTTCTTCCTCACTTCGTTCTGGGGAGAAGTCTTTGGCGTTGGAGCCTGTCTTATCTCAATACGGCCCCACTCTGGTATGTTTCACAGATAAGCATCCGGGCCCCGGCAGAGCGAGTATCACAGGCAAGTAAGCAGATGGACAGACTAAGAGAACGAGTCGGCGTCAGTTGTGCGATTGTGTGAGAGAAGACATGTCAGAATAACTTTGCATCAGAGCCTGAGATAGATTGCCAGAGAGGAGTATGGGCGTGGCGAATATCATAATGGCTAGAGCGCGCACGATCAAGGCGGTTCGCTAACGGTATCACCTCGGTCTGCGTGTACGTTGTCACTGCTGCTCGTACCTATCTCGATTGGCTTTCCATTTGTATTAGAGTTATGGGGGAGAGGGGGGAGGGGAACGCGTTTGGGGTTAGGATCAGCCGCCCGCATCAATACCAATTGCTGAAAATCCGATGCGGCAGGCAGCACGCGGGAAAGGTGCACGTACTCTCGAAAGAGCTACTCATCACTCACCAGAGTTAGCACTGTCCGGTTAAAAATGACAACACGTACAGGGCTCCTGGCAAACGATCTCGTTGAGCTGGCGCCGCCGCACTGCTCGGGCTGGTGGTTCTAAACTCAGAAAGACATGTCAAGGCAAGCACTGGCGCCGGCACGCACCCAAATGCATGCGATGTAGGGTGAGTGTGGGAGTCGGGGGGAGTCGTGTTACGTGACGTAGGAATTTGCCTTCGCGACTTGTGACAGGGTGTCAGCCGTTAACGGCATGCATGTATGCGTGCTTGCACGGCGAACGACAGCGGGACTTGGTTTATGGTTCTTCCAAATGTGAGAACAACGGGAAATGCACGATTAGGACCTGCTGAGATTAACGGAACGGACAAGGAGAAAGAGAATCCTTTGCCTGATGCGTCGACAATGACACCTTGCTAGCCTAGCGAAATGGGGGGGCGGTAGCTAGTTTGATGTGGGTCTCACCTCCTTGCAACGTAACGTAATCCCCTGCTTGATTTTCCGATCTTGGGAACCACGTCTGAGCCAAGGTCCGTTGACTGCGCAGCAGCAGAGAACGAATTAGCATAAAGGATCGGAACGACAGAGACTGGTCGACTCGGATATGGAAAGAGAATGTATACTGCGCTAACCGGCACAGTACCCCTTTGCGTCACCCCATTTCTGTTTTTCCGAACGCCTCCTTTCCACCAACTTATCCGCGTGCGAAAGACGAAACGAGGCGAGCAGGCGTTGGGTTTGTCCCTAGGCATCGATTGTGCTGAAGAGCGTCCGGTGACAGCTGACCTACCGCTAAGCTTGTTATGAAACGGGTGTGTACCAAAGCGGTAGTTCGCCAGGACAGGAGCTTATGACATGAGGGCTCGTGTTGAAAATGAGCTTGCTGCTTAGATGGGTGCCGTGGGACGAGCCCGCGCTTTCCCCACCACAGTGGACTTTACGGCAGCCGCGCGCCTACGCCCAAGGAACGCGATTCAGCGTCAATCGTACCAGAGCTCACTCGAGTTGCTAATTCTTGCCCGGATAGGACAACCATGGTATTTTATGCATGTCGTTGCCCCGCCCAAGGGGGAAAAACTCACACAAGAGGTCCACGGTCCACGGTTCCATATATCGCTTATTCTCGGATGACGGCAATCTCAGAAGAGAAGTATTGGGTTGGCAAGGCGGAAATGTATGCGCTCCTGCAGAAATACGTGTAAGTAACCATAGAAAATACGAGAGTGGAAGTAGAGCGGTGCTAGATACGATTATGAGAAAAAAAAAGTGTCTGTCAATGCCAAAGATCGTACTGAGAAGGAAACTAAATGAGATACAACCACGATCAGACTACCCCAGCTGCCAATACAGGGTCACACCCACACTTTTGCCGGCTCGCCGCCACCATCGATGACTCACTTACCCCGCTCCGCTACGATCTCACTCTCCCCCGCGCACTGCTCCCCCCCACACTCCCATTCCCATTCTTCCTCCCGTCCTCCACCGCGCTGCCTACCTGAGACCGCGCATCCACATACATCGAGAGCGACGACCCACTCCCCACCGTGCTGCTCACAGGCCTGCTTTTCTCGCCGGGGCGGAGGCTGCCGGGCACGGCCAACATGGCTGGGTTTTGGGCGTATTCCATGCTCGCCTGGCGCGAGGCAGGGTGGTGGCTCTCCAATACGTTCAGGTGCACCTGCGGGACGCGCTCCCCGCCGCCACCTGGCTTGAGCCGTGGCACAGGCGGGCGGGGCAGCTCACCATGCTCAGAGGGCAAGGGTGGCGGTGGCGGGGCCGGCGATGGGGGTGCGCCGTGGCCGTCCGTGGGCCGTCCGGACCCGACGCTGTAGAACGTCTGCGAGGAGCGCGTCGACGCGGACCCGGCGTTCTGGCTATGGCTGAAGGACGGGTAGTGCTGCATCGTGGGCAGCGATGAGCCCTTGCTCGCCACTGAGGAGATGCTCTGCCGGAACGCGCTGATCAGCGGGATACCCGCGGTTTTGGGGATGTGCAGCCAGCTCGTGGGCGAGGGTGGTGCTGGTGGAGGCGAGGGCGCGGATATGGTGGGAGATGATGCGCGTGAGGGTGAGGGCGAGGTGATATGTGGAGGTGCGGGTACGGATACGTGAGGTCCCGAGCTTGTTGGTGTCGGGGACGGACCACGTGGTGGCGAGGGGCCCATTGGCAGATCCTCCGGAAGAGTATCCATGTGCACGCGCGCAATGCGTGTGCGGGTATGCCGGAGGGGCTGCTGCGGAGCGGAGCGAGTGAAGCGCGACCGTGATGGGATCCTAGGTTCTGGGTCGACTAAGGGGGGGTGCGCCGTGAATGACCTGAACGTTGGCGCGAAAAGATGGGGGGAGAGGGGGGAATAGACCGTGCTGGGGGTGGGTGGTGGGCTCGACTGGGTGTATGCGCCCGGTTGCGTGGTTAGCGTACCAAACCGTGAGTGTTCTAGGTCGGAGGTGCTGAAGTCGGGTTCGAGGAGTGGGACGGATGCATCAGCAGAGACGGCGCGGTTGTGGACTTCTCTGCGACTGCTGACCGTCGTTGACGTGACATCACTCGACGATGAACCCTCCGCCTGCTTGTTCTTGCGTCTGAGGGCCCGGCGTCGTGCAAAAGGCACGATTAGGAGGACGAGGGCGACAATAAAGAGAAAACCGCCGACGGCAGCGACGATGATGATGGTAAGCTTGTTTTTGTTTGACGACTGGGGAGTCGAAGACGATGTGGAAGTCTGTTAGTAGGAACGTGAACGTGGCCTGATCAAATGACCGCCGCAGAAAAAAGGTCCCGGAGTTGACTTACAGCCGTCCCTGCTCCTGATGTTGTAGATTCGCTCATCTTGGTCTTGGCACAAGACAACCCTTCGACCTTCGCGCCCAAAGCTTGACGGTGGTGATGCAGCACGCCGCCAACAGGCGGAGTGGGTGGGTGGGAGATTTGGCCGCTAAAGATGGACAAAGCTGAGGCTGTGAGTGTGGTGCCCAAGTCGTCCGATGACCGTTGCACGTTGAAGCTTGAATGGCGGGCGCTTTGCCGATAGCTTTTATTGTTTCTATTTTATTTTCTACACTCATGAGAAGGTCAATCTGCTCGTTTTAATTTAAAAAAACACGGATATGACTGTACGTGTGTAAAAGTTGGCCCACTCGTGCTTGCGCCCGCCGCTATGGGCGTTACAAGCAGCGGCCCGTCGAAGCCGTCTATTGTTCCCTCAGACGATCATGAGTTCATTGCATTCTTGCCATTGGGACTGGTGCCGCTTCACCACAGTACAACATAATGACCTTGTACAGCATGTCATGAAGGCACATGTTGACATGGCAGAGCCAGTCAGAAGGAAGGATATTAGCCTCATCAGGCAGGTTGAGGAGGGGTCTTTAGAATACCCAGGTTAGTTTTATAGATTCTCTTTCAGTTCCAGGTTAGGTTGACCATGGCAATCTATAGGAGGTGCCTCAAGCATTGAGCTTCCAACAAGCTCTCAAATGAATACTTCACAGACTGTATGATTTCTGTTATTGATTTAAGCTTTCTCTTTATCTACTACTCTAAATTAACAGCCCAATATCCTACTATCTTCTGCATCTGGCTCTACCCAAATCCTTCCTGTCTCAAGTTCCTCACAAAAGGCACAGACAAGTGATTTTGAGGTATTCATTTCTCAACTTTTCTACTTGCTTTGTTTAATGAATATATAGAGTCAAGGTGATCAGAATTTTGAACTTCAAACACAGGCACAGTATAGATCTCAGAGTCTTGATCAGTTGTAGTATTTCTTAAGATCTAGTATATACAACAGTAGATTGTTATAAGATGAGGTATTTCAAGGATTCTTAGCTGAGAGGAATCTCATGCAATGCTTAAGGGTGGAACACAGGTTATGGTGTTTTATATCCTGTTATCCATGGTCCTTGTTTTTACACTGGTGTGGTGTGAACCTGAATGGCAACTATAACTGGTGTGCAGTTACCAGCCAATGCCTAGTCAAGTGTGTGACACCTGTTGTAATTGTTACAATTTCCTCTATTCTTCTCGGACGCTTCTGTTCTTTGCCTTCTACTTCCCTACCCCACCTTGATATGCCCATATCCCCTTGTGCACCTGACTGTTTCCCATGATCTCTTCACCGCACGATACATCTTTACGCCTTCTTCCTTGTATATCAAAGTTCACAGTGCTCTGGTCCCAGCTGACTCACACACAACCCTGCACAATCACCACTTCTCTTACTATAGCTATGCCTTTGTTCTACTTTCACTCAGAACCTGATGTTGCAATCACAGGACCAGGAGGCAGCCCAGGCTGTGGCGCACGCATGGCTGGCAGAGGCAGAGGCAGAGGTGACATGTGATGAGGTGGCACGAGGTGCACTAGACCATGTGCAATGTGTTCTAGACTCAATGACATCATAGTGATGTCACTGTCATGTGACCAGAGCCCAGACTAGATCTAGACTGCTGACGACAGATGGCGCAATGCCTCATGTGACCTTCTAGTAGGTTCCATGGCTGTGCACATAATGACACAAATAATTAATGATACATTCATAAAACCCCATGTGCAAATGTCCCTAATACATTGGTGAAACCCATGTGGGCCCACATAGTAAAAGTGGACGTATATCACAAATGGCCCCATTAAATAGAACTGCCGAATTGTTTGGATGGTGCCAGTGACATGAGCTGGAGATACCTTACCATGATAAAGAGATGGGCCCATCACCCAGAAATCACTTCGTGGGTGCTGCTGATACTCTCAAATGGGCCCAGTTTTATAGTCAGTGAATTTAGTGATTGCTGTTATGATCCAACACTTCGGACTTCCTTTCCGTGTATGGTCTTTTGCTATTCCATTTCACTTCTCTCCATTTGTCCTTTATTTTGTTACCAAAGGGGCTATCAATGTTAGCCACTCTAGACTCCGCTTCTATATCAGTGCCTCAACTTGTTTTGGCTCTTTACTTCTGTGTGGACTTGTGTTCATGTTGTTTGGAATCTTGTCCTATTTAAAGCTGTACTTTACACAGTAGGAAGCCAGACTTGGCTTCGTTTGCAATCTAGCAACCTTGCCTTCACTCCTTTGGTGTGACTTTGTCTTTCCTCTCTACTTGTGCATCCCCTACCTCTGTCCCTAACCTGGACATCATCAAAGTCTTTGCAGTTGAACTATATCAACACATCACACCTGTTAGACTCTGTGTACTTGCAAGACTGAGTATAGAGAAGTGCTAGACACTTCAGGCAAGGAGCCCTAATCGCAGAGTAGTGGTACACACTGTGTCCCACTCTAGACCACTCATACTTCATAGCAATAAGACAATAGACATCTTTGCTTGGTACTTGTGTGATATCGAAGCCCCTTGAACCCACGTCCCTGCTAGGATGTAACATAAGCCAAGTCTACAACCTCCAACACACCAGGGACACCACTACCTCACAGTAGGGTGAGTGACAATCCAAGAGGACACATCAGCCAATGCCCAGAACAACCACAGAACCCTCAGAACAACAACCAGGTGATGGATTGTAATGTCTACCACGGATGTTAGCCTGACTTAGGCGTCTGTATAACGTGGGTTCCCTTCAGGTTGGAAGCGGTGGTTGTCAGGAGAGTCAGGGAATACTGTGGGATGACGCTGGTATGCTCCGAGGTGGTCGCAGTAAGTATAGAGGGGGAGGTTGAGTGGGACGTTCGGGGGAACTTCGGGGACTTTACGGATGTACCTCCAACTGGGATGGTCAACAATGTAGTAGCACTTGTAAGGCCTTGCGGTTCGAGAGTTGAGATATTCAAAGACGAGATGACACGTGGTACCAGGTGGGTAAGAGACAGTCGGCGTATCCACCATTCACGAGGGAACTGGGGATCAGAGGTCACGGGGATCCCTTCTTGGTCTAAGGGATATGCCGGAGCTAGTTCACTTAAGAGTCGATGAGACCCTTAGCACAGTCGACGAGTCAAGAGGTGGTATTCGAAGAAGACCAAGATGGGGATCCTGGTCCGTAGTACTACAAGCTTAAATACATGTAAGGGAGTCAGTTCTAACTCCGCTCGAACTCGTATGTAGCCAATAGCGTAAGTAGCATAGATCCTAGGATGGGGATCCTAGGAATCAGTCATCCACAATGTAATACCAATATCGTACAACAATAGAACTTGGAAGCGAATGCATAAGACGTATCACGTACAACAATAAGAATCATCAGTCAGCTGGAACATGAGGCAACAAGATCTGAAGTCCATGACATATTACTACTGACATACCAAGTCATCACGAATACGTCAGAGTCCACGACTGGGCCGGGCAGTCCAAGAACGGAACGTAACATGGATCCTCTCTGACACAAGAGGCTGGATCAGCAAACCCCTACACGAAAACAGAACCCAGAAACAGACCACAATTGTGGCTAGCATCAGTGTCACCCTCAAACCAAACAACAACTGGACCCCAGTACAAATCAGAACCCAAGACGACCTCCCACACCACGTTAAAAGCAGCCAACTGGGAAAAGGAGCTTGCTGGACCACAGAACCAAACCAACCACCTTGCTACAAGTGCATCATATGAAATAAACTCCAACTAGTAGAATTCATCAACCACAAGTGGCACATCCTCAGATACTTCCAAAATGTGTACCACACAAGAACCTCAAGTGCCACCCCACAAAGATATGCCGAAGGACTCGGCTGGTGGAACGAAACAGATGAACAAAACCCAGACACACCTACAGCAGGAAGCTCCAGGGGAACATACAGACTTTGACAAAACCAACCAGAAAGCTCAGATAAAGAGGACCAAGACTCAGTATTGTCCCATTCCTCTACCAATCACCTTACCCTCATCGTACCTCCACAAGCTTTGTCTCACACCAGCCCCACTGTAATGCTACCATGGCGTTAGTCTGACTAGGACTTGGTAAGGGCATTCACAACTTAGTGGAGTTGGTGAAGATGCAAGTAAGTTTCCAAAAGTCCATAGAATACCACCAAGGCAGTCCATGTGACTCAGCAGCTGAGCACGATGAGTGCAACCACTTGTAGAGGCAGAATAACTAGTCCTTAGGCACGTAGGCCAAGGTGACAGTAAAGCGATGAGCGAGGTATGAAGACCCGAGTTAGAGGAGAAGAGTGGTATTGGAAAGAAGACCAAGATGGCGTTCTTGGTCTCCTCGTACCCCTATTTATACATATGAAGGAGTAGCTTTAAAGCTCCCCTGAGAGTCCAATATCCCGTAGTGTAAGTAGCTCAAACCCTACTACTGCTGTCCTAGGAATGAGTCATACTAGCAATCATGTAACGCTACCACTGCGTTAGTCCGACTTGGACTCGTATGAGGGTGTTCATGACTTAGCAGTGTTCGTATAGGCGTAGTACAGTTTCCCTAACTCCGTAGAATACTGCTAAGGCGATCCACAGAGCACGTGTGACTACAACCACAACCGTCACAACTTGTAACAGTGAGTAAGTCAGATCCTAGATGCGAAGGTCAGGAAGTGAAGGAGTAGTCCCAGACGCGGAGGTCGGAACTTGAGTGGGGACAGGTGAGGTGCGTAGGCCCAAGAGTGAATAGAGAGAAGTGGTATTTAGAAGAAGACCAAGATGGTTTATCTTGGTCTTCGCGTTCCACTATTTATACAGATGAAGGGGTAGTTTTAAAACTCCCCTATGAGACTTGTACCCTGTAGCATATGATGAACAGCATAGATGGACAGCATACTCACAGTGACAAGGGAGACTGTGGTGAGATACACTGAGCAACTGGTAAGCAGCAGAGGGGATCTTGCAAGAGAAGCTAGAAGGTAGTTCTGGCACACAAGCAGTGAGGAACTGATGTGGACCAGGAGTGTACAAGCTACACTACTTATACTTTTACAGAGAGTGACACTGATACAAGGAGAGTAACACAGGGTCACGTATTACAAGGAGCATTGTTCTTAGTAAGAGGAATGTACAGAAAGAGAACAAGGCAATAAGAACAAAAGGAATCCAGACCAAGATGATATCATAGTGACATCACAAATAAAGATAGAACAAAGGAAAGTACAAAGACGCAAAGTACAATGTAGAGTCCAGAGAAGTCCGAATGATGTCATTATACATGATGTCATAGATAAGAAGGAAGTCCGAAATTGTACAGATCAAATATCTAATCTACAAGTCCTGTAAATCTTATCTAAAGCAGTCCATGCTGCAAGTCCGGTCCGTCCAGAGCCGCTAAGTGCGCAAAGGTCACTTATCAACAGCGTAAGTAGCTCAAACCCTACTACAGCTATCCTAGTAATGAGTCATGCTAGCAGTCACATGCTAGCACGACGCGCTGACTGATCTAAGTCCATGACTAATTACTGCTTACTATTGTAGTCATAACTGTATTGTAACGCCTACCATGGGCGTTGGCCTGACTTAGGCGTTGGTGTAACGTGGGTTCCCTTCTGGGCAAAAGCGATGGTTGTTGGGGGAGTCAGGGAACACTGCGGGATGGCGTTGATAGGCCCCAAGGTAGTCTCGATAAGTGTAGAGGGATAGATCGAGAGGGACGTTCAGGGGAGGACTGAGGACTTTACGGATATACCTCCAACTAGGGTGATCGACGATGTAGTAGCACTTGTAGGGTCTTGCAACTCGGGAGTTGAGATATTCAAAGACAAGATGACATGTGGTACCGGATGGGTAAGTAACGGTCGGCGTATCCACCATTCACGAGGGAACTGGGGAGTAAGGTCACAGGGATCCCTCTTGGTCTCGAAGGGATATGCCGGAGCTAGTTCACTTAAGAGTCTTCGCAGACTCCTAGTACAGAAGACAAGTCAAGAGGTGGTATTCAAAGAAGACCAAGATGGGGATCCTGGTCCGTAGTACTATGAGCTTAAATACATGTAAGGGAGCCAGTTCTAGCTCCGCTCAAACTCGTATGTAGCCAATAGCGTAAGTAGCGTAAATCCTAGGACGGGGATCCTAGGAATCAGTCATCCACAACGTAATACTCGTATCGTACAACAATAGAACTTGGGGTGAGCGCATAAGACACATCACGTACAACAATAGAGATCATCAGTCAGCCGAGACATGAGGCGGGTAAGCTCCAAAGTCCATGACACATTACTACTGACATATCGAGTCATCACAAATACGTCAGAGTTCACAACCAGGCTGGGCAGTCCAAGAACGAAATGTAACATGTATAGTAAGTGTGCTAATTGTTGTTCCATTACATCACCCCCTTTTCAGCTGCATTGCCCATGACACCTACGACCTCCGGCACCTCCCATCCATCCAGCCTGTACGTCCTCCACCCAGTCCATTACGTTCGCCATCTCCAATTGGAACTTGCTGCGAGCCAGCTCCCCCTTGACGCCCCCCAATGCGGCGGCAAGCTGGTGGAGTCGCTGCTCCATTCGCTCTGCCTCGTACATGTAGGCCCGGTATTGGTGGACCTCAGCCTTGACACTCACATCATGCAGCTCCTCGAGGGCGCGATCGAAGCGAGGATGGTCGTGATAACCGCCAGCGAATAGGATGAGGTCTTCCTGGGGGTAATGGGGCTTACCTTGTGCCTGGACCTGCAGCTCTGCGTAGAGTGGCTTTGAGAACACCTTCTCACTATCCTCCACCAGTCCTAGTACCAGGGGGTCCGCGTTCATGATGACTTGCACGTACGTGGCTTGGCGAGTGTGCCCCTGTCCATTGGTGATCGGGTAGTGGACAAAGTCCTCCCCACGGTTGTACTTGTATCCGTGGGGAGGGGGCCCTAGGGCACGGTGTCGGAGTTGGAGCAGTGGGAAGAGCGGAGGAGCATCGGCTCGGACTCCTCCTCGGTAGAGCGGATGCCCGGTGGTGTCGCAGGCGTAAGGGGTCTTGCGGGGGTCGTCAGTGTCGGTTGCGGTGACGATGAGCGGGTGCTCATCTGGGTAGTAGTCCTGGAGACTTCCTCGCACCTGCTCCAGTATCGTCTCATGCATTCCACAGCCCCTTCCTTCCTCCTCGCCATCATCTCCGACTGCCGTTCAGTCGCCCTCTGAAGTTGCTCCCACTTCCAGTCCTCTGCTACTTGCCTCCACCGTTCCTCCCATTTCCAATCTTGCCATCGTAATGTCGCTGGCGACGGGCTCTTCAACCCACTGCTCCACTCGGACTGGGAGAGGTTGAGGTGAGGACACCTCACTGTCGCAGAGAGCTGCACTGTAACGTTACCACAGGAACGTTATGTGTGACATGCACGTCACTAAGTCACTCAGGCCGAGGTAACGGGATGCGAGTTGGTCTGTTAGGACCGAGTTCGATGATGAATAAGCACCACACGGTCTCCTCAGACACGCAGGTGATAATCGGGGGTTCTGGGGTTCAAGCGAAAAAGCGAACCAAAGTCGTGCTCAAGCGAAACAGCGAGCGAAAGTCGTTCGTGGATTGACAACGATGTGGTATTACACAAGAAGTCAAGTCTACCGTACAAGCTAGGTAGCGTGCGACTTATATATTAGTACAGGATGTTTGTACGCAACAAACATATGGCGCGATACGTGGAGTCCTAAGTAAAAGTAGAACAAAGGCAGAACTATAGTAGGGAATGTCAGTGATTGCACAGGGTCATGTGGGAGTCAGCTGAGATCGGAGCGCCGTGAACTTTGATATACAAGGAAGGGGACGTGAAGGCGTATCGTGCGGCGAAGAGATCATGGGAAATGGTTGGGCCCGTGATGAGTTATGGGCGTAACAAGGTGGGGTATGGGAATAAGAAGCAAGGAATGGAAGTGTCCATGGGAAAAGAAGAGAGAATCGTAACACCGAACCGCTTGAAGACATGGACTGCGTAAAGTCCGGCGGTTCCTTCAGCCGTGATTTCTTCATTGCAGGGGATGAATACTGAGGCTTTACTACAGTCATGGTCAGTCACCATCAGGATAGTGTCGTACCCCTGCGACACAGGGAGTTTGGTGATGAAGTTGAGAGCGATAGTCTCGAACAGGAATGCATCTTCCTTTGGGGTGATGGGTACCAGTGGGGCCTTCGTAGGGCGTGTGTTGACCTTGTGTCGCTGACATTTGGCACATCCTTGTACATAGTTTCGGATGTCCAGCTTCAGTTCTGGCCACCAGTATCTTCGTTCCACCAGTCTCATGGTTTGTGTGATCCCGGGGTGTCCATGTACCGGTGGGTCATGGTGTGTGGTGATGAGCTTTCGCTTTTCGTCTAGAGATCCGGTGATTACGTACTTCCCTTGTCGGTACCATGCTCTGTTAACAAACTTCAGCTGCTGGGGGTCTACCCAGTATCGTAAAGTGATCTCCGTTTGTGGTGGGTCTTGTGTGGCTTGTACCATGGTTGTTCTTACAAAGATGTCTTCTGGCAGTACCACTACGTTTTCATTGTCTTGTTCTCCTTGGTCATAGTCTGGTCGTCTGGATAGTGCGTCGGCATGGCCATTTTTCTTTCCTGGGATGTGATGAATCTCAAAGTTATATTCCATAAGTTTGAGTACTTCCCTGGCGACCCTTCAGCTTATCTTTTGCGGTAGTTTCCAGTATTGGAGGTTCATATGATCAGAGTAGATTTTGATTTTGTGTGGTGATCCTGCCAGTAGCGGTCTCCAATGCCTGAGTGCTTTGACAATCACGAGGAGTTCGAGGTCGTATATGTTGTAGTTCCGTTCCGCTTCGTTGAGTGTGGCTGAATAATAACTGATCGGGTGTCGTTTGCCATCTTCCTTCTTCTGGAGTAGGACTGTGCCTGTTGCGAATCCCAAAGCGTCTACTTCAAGTTTGAATGGGTTGTTGAGTTTGGGGTGAGCGAGTACGGGTTCTTCTGTGACTAGGGCTTTGAGTTTCTGGAAGGCTTTGTCCTCTTCATCTGTCCATCTCCATTCTATGTCCTTCCTCGTGAGTTTATTGAGGGGTTTGGCGTGTGTAGTGAAGCCGCGAATGAAGAGTCGGTAAAAATTGCAGAAGCCTAGGAATGAGCGTATGTCACAGACCTTTGTAGGTGTTGGCCAGTCCTTGATGCCAGAAATTTTTACCGGGTCCATATGCGTTACCCCCTTTTCAAGGATTACCCCCAGGTAATCCATTCGTGGCTTGTTGAAGAGGCATTTCTCGAGTTTGAAGTATAAATCGTGCTCCATGGCGACCTGGAGTACATCGTTGACTGCTCTTCGTGTTCCTTTTGTCCTGCCGGGTCCCTGGTTGCGATACCAATGTTGTCCATGTATACTTGGATGATGGTTCCCTTTTGCTCGTGTTTGGTGATGGTATCTTGATATATAGTGTTCATCATTGTTTGGAACATGGCCGGGGAATTGGTGAGTCCGAAATACATGACCGTGGGTTCGAAAAGACTGTACTGTGTTTTGAAGGCTGCTTTGTGTTCGTTGCCTTCTTTGATGTGAACGTTATTGTACCCCCATCGGACATCAAGTTTCGTGTAGGTGTGGGCTTGACTTAAGTCTGTAATCAGGTCCGATATGAGGGGTAGGGGATACTGGTTGTGGATGGTAATGGCGTTGATCTTTCTGTAGTCTTGTACTGGTCGGAGCTTCCCGTCCTTTTTCTTGATGAAGAAAAACGACGAGGCGTAGGGCGACTTTGATGGACGGATGTATCCTTTCTTTAGCTGTTCGTCGAGGAACTCCCTTAGCTTGCCGTCTTCTTCTTGTGTCATAGGGTAGACTTTGCAGTCAATAGCTGATGGGGTTCCTTCTTTGAATTCAATAGCATGATCCCATGGTTGGGACGGTGGGAATCAATTGGATGCCTCTTCACTGAAGATCTTTGCGAATTTCTGGTAGGCTGGTGGGAGTTCAATGGTTTCTTGAAATTGCTTGGCCTCAATAGCTAGTTCCGTGGCCATAGTGTGAAGTCTACACTCTTCTTCCAGGTCTTCCATGATGTCTTGCTTTTCTTCTTCCGTTGCAGTTGCTCCAATGACGTGATGCTCCTTGATGGGGTTGATGGATTGGATAACAATTGGCATCATATCTTCGTGGATGGTGGCGTATCTCCAATTGATCATTGGTTTGTAGGTGGCTAGCCAGGGATATCCCAGTACGAGGTCTTCGTTTCCAATGTCTGTTACTAGGAATCGCATTTTCTGTCGCTGGTGTTTAGTTTGGACTTCTAGGTCTATAAAGTGCATGATACTGCCCGCTTTATTTTCTGTGTTATCTATATTCCATATTTTTCACGGGTGGTCTAGCGGGCACAGGCCAAGACCCATCCTTTTGGCGAATGAGGGGCGTATAAAGTTATCTGTTGCTCCGGAGTCTACTAGTGCTTTGATGTCAGCCATTGCGTAACTTGTGCGAATCAAGACTGGAATTTGTAATGAATTGTAGCGAGTCATGATTACAGAGTTACAATTGACTGCCCTCACCCAGGCCAATGGGTTCAGGCGTTCTGAAAACCCTCTTTCCCCCACATTTCTTGGAGGATGAGGTCTTTTACATCATCCGTTTCTCCCGCCACTCTGGCTAACCAATCCTTAGCCCTTTGCTGTGGGGGCACCGTATTGGCTACTCGGGCTTGCGCCAGAGGTTCCTCCTGCGTATAGTAGTCTGTTTCGGTCATTCGACTCGTGGTTGTTCTTCGGCGTGGCTGTGGGCAGTTTCGTGAGAAGTGTCCAGTCTGGTTACAATTGTAGCAGATGACTGTCCTCATGTCTCAGGATGGAGGTCCTCCTCCTCTTCCGTACCCTCCTCGCTGTGGCCTTGGGATGAAGGGTCTGTTGGGGTCTCCTACTTCCGCTACTCTTGCACGTGTTCTGTCCGCCGAGGTGTCCATTGTGTTTGGGTCATATCTGGGTGGCGGTGGTCCACATGGCGGGCCCCAATTGGGAGGTTGCGGCCTCCAACAGGGTTGCACTGATGATGGAGGTGCCTTGGCTTTGAAGTTGTCGAGTCATGCCTTCATATGGATGTATTGTTTTTGTCAGTGCAGGGTGCACCTTTTCCAGTCTTCGAAGGTATGGGGTTCGTCTAACTCATATACTTTCATGAACAGGGCTCGTGGTAATCCTGCCGTGAACCGGTCGATGGTTTGTCGATCATTCAGGTTATAATGAGCTTTTCTTGCTAGTTGCTCAAATCGAACCACATACGCGTCGATGTCCTCTCCCATCATCTTGATTCCTTTCTGAAGTTCCGCCTGAGCTTGTTCTTCCTCAAGTATGTTTGAGAATCTTTTGGTGAATTCTGTTGCGACGTGATTCCACAGGGTTTGGGAGTATTGGCTGACCCCTCGTCGGACTTCTCGATTTAGCCATTTGAGTATGGCCAACGTCCATTCGCTAACGTTGACCCCCTTTATGTATCCTAAGAAGAGGAGGGATCGTCGGTACTTGTTTTGCATGATGGGGGCATCCAGGTTCATTCCCCAATAGACGTGCCATTGCGTGAGGAAGGCTTCATATTTAGTGTGGTCTCCATCAAATACAGTCGGAGGTTCACCTGATAGTCTGTCCGACCCGTGTCCTATTCTTGCTACTGGTTCCGGAGGTGGTCCTCCTCCTCCTGGAGGTCTGCCTCCCCCTGGTGGTCTTCCTCTGCCTGGGAAGCCTCCTCCTGTTGGTCCTTGTCCAGGGAATCCCCCAGGTAGTCCTCCTGGTGGTGGTGGGGGTCCTTCTGGAGGGTCTGGGTGATTGGGGCCTATTGCTCGGAAGAGCGCCGCGTCGTCTGCTGTCATTCGATGTCCAGTGTTGGGATTGATGGGGTTGAGGATAGCCTCTGCTTCTTCTCTAATATGTCGCACTTCTTCTGTTGCTTGTTCTTCAATCGCTGTGGCCATTGGGCTTCGAATGTGAATCTCTTCCGGGACTGTAATGTGCAGGGACTCAGCTATGTGGGCTAATAAACTTGAATCGTCTCCTGTGCCTGGTCAGGCTTTGCTTTCTGTAGCGGTTTGTTCTTTGGCCGGTTCCTCGTGGCTCGACTCTGATGGTGCTCATTCTCTAGGTTGTTCTTCTTCGTCCTCTGTGGAGCTGTCTCCATCAAGTGATCCCCAGTCTTCTCCTTGTAATTCCCTAGAGTCAATGTCGCACCGGTAATGCCTTTCTGCTGGTCTGACAACGTCCCAGCAACTGTCTATGGGGTTCCACGTAACTTCCGTCCAACAGAAATTCGAGTAGTTGAACTCAACTGGTCGGAATCTAACTGGTTCTCCTGGGAAGTCCACGAAGTACCCGGTGTCTCCTCGATATTCTCTCCACCTGGCTGCTCCTAGGAATCTTCGGGGTATGGAGCGTTCTCCTCTTGTTTCAAGGTTGTAGGGTCGAAAGTTTCTCCACTGTTCTCTGGTGGTGAACACCACGATGGGGGATCTTGGTCTTAATGTAATGCTACTACTGCGTTAGTCTGACTTGGACTCGTATGAGGGCATTCACAACTTAGCAGTGTTCGTATAGGCATAGTACAGTTTCCCTAACTCCGTAGAATACCGCTAAGGCGATCCACAGAGCATGTGCGACTACAACCACAACCGTCACGACTTGTAATGGTGAGTAAGCCAGATCCTAGACGCAAAGGTCAGGAAGTGAAGGAGTAGTCCCAGACACGGAGGTCAGAACTCAAGTGGGGACAGGTGAGGTGCGTAGGCCCAAGAGTGAATAGAGAGAAGTGGTATTTAGAAGAAGACCAAGATGGTTTATCTTGGTCTTCGCATTCCACTATTTATACAGATGAAGGGGTAGTTTTCAAACTCCCCTATGAGACTTGTACCCTGTAGCGTAAGTAGCTTGAACCCTACTACAGCTATCCTAGTAATGAGTCATGCTAGCAGTCACATGCTAGCACGACGCGCTGACTGATCTAAGTCCATGACTAATTACTGCTTACTATCGTAGTCATAACCGTATAGTAAGTGTCCTAATCGTCGTTCCGTTACAAATCACCTGCTAGTACAATGTGTACTAATGGAGTCCATGACCAATTTCTACTTACTACCATAGTCATAACCGTATAGTAAGCATCCACTTCCTACTTTGTACCTCATAAAGTCCATTTGTAACATCACCCCCTTTTCAGCTGCGGCACCCATGACACTGATGAAGACACGGTCCCGCCATCCATCCCTCTTGTACTTCCTTGATCCTCTCCAACATGTTAGCCATCTCAAGTCAGAACTTACTGCGCCCCAACTCTCCTTTGATCCCTCCAAGTGTGGTGGTGATGTTGAGCTGGCAGCACTAACAGCGAGATAAAGCAAGAGCGGCTAAGAGACAAAAGTAAACTTCAGAGGTTGAAGAAACTCTATTAGCAGCGCAACACACCTAAGAGACAAAAGTAACTATAGTACTGTCAGCGTAAGGTAGAGGCTTAGTAGTAAAGGAACTTACACTTCAGAGGTTGAAGAAACTCTGAAGTGTGAGGGCGAAAACAGCAGACCTTATATACAGGACGCTTAGCTAATAATGGTCTGTGCGCACTGGTGACTCAAACAAAATGCACCTGGTCTGTGCGCCAGAGGGAGAAATGCCATTGGTGGGCAGAGAACAATAAAACCGCCTAATGCGGATGTGATCGGTATCTTAACAATAAGAACAAGGAGAACCTAATAAGGAACTACAAAATAAAGATAAACAATAACCGGTCCGTACGAGTCCGGAAGTCCATTTCTAACCATAAGGGTCAGATACCGTTTAAGGAAGGGAATGACTTGATCATATCCCACGAGACATGTGACTTTAATCAGTCGCGTCTCAACATCCCTCCATGATCGAGGCAGTCCATTCTGGAGATAAGAATAGGTGGTAGATGGTGATGAGAGCGCGTGTCAAGTTTCAACAAGTTCTCAATATAAGAACTGTGTGAGAGTCCTTTGCAAGTTCTCAACATAAGAACTGTGCAAGAGTCTAGGAGTTCGGGATTGAAGTCCCTTGAACACCTTTACTTCATTTGTCATAAAGGACAACTTTTTGAAGTGCAGGGTACAACTCCATATAAGACAGAGAGAAAGGACTCTCTTCTGCAGAGATAAGAGCGAATCTTATTCTGCCTTGACACTTCATCGGCAACCTTATAAAAGGTCCATCAACCCGAATTTCTGATAAATGTGGATCCTATCCACACTTTTCTCCATTACACTAACCCAACATCATTAACCAGCTTCTCGAAGGTTTCCCTTGGTAGAGACTTAGTAAGTCCGTCTGCTACCATGTCCTTCGTAGGAGTACGTATCAGGTGTATCACCTTGTTTTCTACATACTCCCTAACAGCGTGGTGTTTGATGGGGATGTGTTTGGACCGTCTCCCTGTGACTGGGTTCAGGGCTAAGTCTACAGCACCCTTGTTGTCACAGTGAAGAGGTATGGGGGAGGAGACCTCGTACCCCAGTTCCTCTAGGAACGTCCTATACCACTGAGCTTGGTTCGCAGCCTCAGCGAGGCTCATGTACTCAGCTTCTGTGGTCAACTGAGCTACCGTCTTTTGCTTTCTGGTGCACCATGAGATAGCGCCATTTGCAAGTAGGTAGACGTAGCCTGTGGTGGAGTGGCGATCTTCCTGGTCACCCCAGGAAGAGTCGCAGTAGCCATGAAGGCCTTCTCCACCATTCCCTCCAGAGTAGCGCAACGCGTAGTCCTTTGTAGTATTAAGGTATGCTAACACGTATTTGGCTAGGCGCAGATGCTGCTGGGAGGGATTGGAAGCGAATTGGCTGAGGCGCGCAACAGCGAAGGAGATATCAGGTCTGCTTCCAATCTGCGCATATAGCAGAGACCCAATTATCTGTTGATACTTCTTAATCTCAGAAGTAGAGGCTTGATCTTCGTATTTGATCAAGTGAGCCTCCGCGCCAGAGGGAAGAGGAGTGTATACTGGGTTGGAATCCCTCATTCCAAACCTTTCAACCACATCGCAGATGTAATCTGACTGGTTGATGGTCATAGTGCGGTTGGCACGATCTCTGGTGATGTTAACACCGAGGTATGACTCAATTTCTCCCAGATCGGTCATCTCATATCGGCTTGATAGAGATGCCTTCAGATCATTGATCTTATCTAATGAGTTGCCCAGTATAGTAATATCATCTACATATAAGATGACGAATAGTACATCACCCTCCTCTTGGAGATGATATACGTATACTCCTGCATCAGAGTACGTCCGCGTGAAGCCGAGTTCACTAAGAACTCCATGGAACTGTAGATTCCATGCGCGGGAAGCCTGCTTCAGACCATAAAGGGCTTTCTGAAGCCGGCACACCAAGTGTTCTTCACCAGCAGTGACGAAACCTACGGGCTGCTCCATGTAGATTTCCTCGTCCAGTTCTCCGTGAAGGAAAGCCGATTTGACGTCCATCTGGTGGATCTCCCAATCCTCCAGAGTGGCTAACGCCAGTAGTAGTCGTAAGGACTCAAATCGGGCGACTGGACTGAAGGTTTCGTCAAAGTCCACCCCCTCTAGTTGGGTGAACCCTTTTGCCACCAGCCTAGCACGAAAGCGTCCATCCGCTTTCTTTTTAAAGACCCACTTGCACTTTACCACCTTCCTTCCAGCAGGAAGGGGTTCCAGCCGCCAGACCTGTAGCTTTTCCAAGGCATCCAGTTCATATTGGCATGCCTCTTGCCACTGGTCGGCGTATTCAGACTCCATGGCTTGCCTGAAGGTCTGAGGATCCCTATAGCCAGGGGCCTCTGCCGCATTCAGCAAGTCCATCATTGTAAGCCTACTGCTTCCCTGTATAAACTCGTCATTATCCTCATTGTAGTATCGAGGATTCTGACGCCTCGTCCTTGTGCTCCGCCTAGGGCGAGAAGGCGCAGACACCTGCTCAGTCCTGGGACTCCTAGGAGTCTCAGCAGGAGGACTGATATCCCTATTGAAATTGGGGGCAGGTATCGGCTGGGACACCATAGGTGGCCAGTTGCGCCTAGAGCGTGAAGGACGAGGAGGGGTAGTTGTAGGGGGTGCAGAGGGCGGGGTCTGATATATAGTCTGATCTTCTGGAGCGGGGTGGGTGCTGGGTGGGGTGCTAGGCTGTTGTTCCTGCGGAGGGGCTTCCTCCGGCACCTGTATAGTAGGCGGGGCCACAGTGACTGGCGGCGCCTGAGGTGCTGTGGCAACAGCTGGTAGAGGCTGATCAAGCACTCTTATATAGATAGTACCGCCGGTGGAGTCAAATACCTCCTGCTCCGGCACTGGTGTAGTGTACTGGTGAGGGATCAGGTCACCGCGGGACGGGAAGACGCTTTCGTCAAACGTAACATCTCGAGAAGAGACGAAGCGTCGGCTATGTCTGTCCCATAATTTATAGCCCTTAGAAAGAGCTTCATAGCCCACAAACACGGCCTCCTTTGCTTTAGGATCTAATTTTTGCCGGTTGTGTTCTGGTACGTGATAGTAGGCTTTGCAGCCGAATACTCTAAAGTAAGAGACGTCTGGAACCGTACCGTTCCAGAGCTCCAGCGGAGTTTTCCACTTGTTAGAACGAGTGGGAGTGCGATTATAGATGTGCACGGCAGTTTCAACTGCTTGTTCCCAGAATCCGAGGCTAAGGCCTGCATGATGAAGCATGCTAGTGCCTTTTTCCATAACCGTACGGTTAAAACGCTCGGCTCTCCCATTCTGTTGTGGAGAATATGGCATGGTAAGACGATGCTCAATGCCCGCTTCCAGAAGTATGTGCTTCAGATCGTGATTGACATACTCGCCACCTCGATCAGAGTGTAAGGATTTGATGGGCTTGTTTAGTTGTTTTTCAGCCCACGCCTTATAGTGTAGGAAGGCGTCCTTAAACTGATCCTTTGACTTCATAAAGATGACAACTGCTGCTTTTGAGAAGTCATCTATGAAGGTGGCGAAGTATTTGTTCCCCTGAATAGAATTACTCTGAAGGGGTCCAACTAGGTCACTATGGACGATCTCGAGGTGATTCTCGGCACGCTTCATGGAAGTAGGGAAAGGAAGGCGGGTGGATTTGCCAAGTTCACAACCATGGCATGGTCCTGCCTCCTCTGGTTCATTGTTTATAACGAGGCCTTTTACAGCCTCGGGAGCACGCGTCTTCAGCGCATCTTTGGACATATGTCCCATGCACTTGTGCCAGACATCAAGGCTAGCAGATGCAGGTGCTTTGACAGTATTTAATTTGTGACTGTCAAGCCAATATAGATTGGCAGCCTTGTGTCCTTCCGCTATGGTTTCCCCTTTGTAGCTGATTGCGAAGGAAGTAGAGTCAAATGAAACTAAGGCGCCCTTTTCTGTTAGGGCGCTTGTGGAGAGGATACGTGAATGCGTATTTGGGAGGTGCAACACATTGGAGATTTTGAGGTCATAGCCTCTGTTGGTTCGGATAGTTATAGTACCCGTTCCAACACTCTTTAACAGAGAGCTGTCTCCTAGCAGAACTTCGATACCTTCGTGGGGTGTGTAGGTATCGTAGTCTTCAATGTATGGTGTGAAATGTGTTGAGGCTCCACTGTCCATCATCCATCTTGACTCTATGTGCGCGGTTTTATCACGCATCATGTAAAGGGAAACCTGAGGTGCTTCATGCACCTCCTCTATTTTGCCAGAGCCATTCACTATAGTAAATAGGCGGCTCTTTTGTACTGGTATGGTAGAGTTTAATCTATCTGCCGGAATAGCCTCCGGCGCGGCAACAATGAGGTTTTGGGCAGCTTTCCTCAGCTGCCCAGCCTTCCCCTTCTTCGCGTTCTCCTGGTCCCTTTTCAATTTGAAGCAGTCCGGCTTTTTATGGCCGGGCTTGTGACAGTAATGGCAGATTATATCCGCCGAGGCGGAACTGCCGTGATTGGGCGATGATTGCGCCTTTGGGGGGCGCGAACCAGAGGCCCGGTTGATAGGGGCCACCTTGTTAAGGGTGGCGGAGGGACCGGAGAGTCGTGATTCCTCATTGATGAACCTATTGATCAGGTCCTGAGGAAGTAGGTTGGCAGGGGGGCCAGTGGCCAGTATGGTGCCGGTGATAGTAGAATAGGAAGGGGGGAGGGCGTCTAAAAGTATGAAGGACATTTGCATGTCCGAGACCGCCATCCCGTTCTCCTGAAGGGTATTCCTCAGGTCCAGCATTTTTTGGAGCTGAGGGAGGAAGGGATGCCCTTCCTGCAGCTTGGTATTGACCAAGCCAACCCATAAATTGAAGGTGGCCATAGAGCCAACCGCACCATATAGGGCCTCCAACTGTTCAAACTTGTCATGAACAGTTGGGAAAAGGATTTGGGAGGTTATCCCAGACAACACCTCCGTTGTGACAGATAGATATAAGAGGCCAATGATGACCTCCTCTTGTTTCTGCCACAATGCTATCATGGCCAGTCCTGCATCAGTGGGCCCGGTGGGCCCGGCAACACCAGCGGCCAAGGCTGGGTGCTGGGGGATCGCACCGGGGTTGTCATGTGTGAGGTGCCTGGAGCAACCATTCATCAACATGAGGGAAGTAAAAGTTTGTGCCCAGGACTGCCAATTAGTCCCGTCCAACTTGGCGAGTTGAACGGAGGGAGGGAAGACAAGAGTGAATTGAGCCATTTGAGATGTTGAAGTGTAAAAATCTGGTTCCGAGGAGCAGTCAGAACCAGTCCAGATCTTGAAGGAAAGGTAGCGGTCCAGCCATAGAAGCGCTATACTCCGTAACACTCAAGGTGTCACGCCCCAGATGTGCGACTTTGGAGTACCAACTTGTAAAAAGTACTAGGTAGTTTAAACTAAACCCCTTCTTAGGACTAGCCTGTTACCACGTGGACCTTGCGAGAAGGGCAAGCAGTCTTAGTGATAGCTTTAGTCAGGGTCAAGCAGAGTCACGTCTGGGGTACTTCCCGGCGAAGGGTTTCCCGGAGAGCGTGTCCTAACCTTTAGGCAGTCCTCAGGGGCTACTCAGGTTCACTGGTAGCCCTAAGAGGGGCAGTGCCCTAGAGAGGAGCCAACAGCGAGTTCCAAGAGGAAAGATGAGGATCAACTCCAACATCATTTCCAATTGCCGTCTGTGGAGTCTCTAGACCAGACCAATTAAGGGTCTTAGCACTGATGTATAGTACTTTTACTTATAGTAGCGACCCCTAGTTGTGTCAGAGGGAAGGACTTCTGGGTTTGACTATTAACCAGGCCTTCACACCCCTTAAAGAGACCCAGGTATTAACCGAGTATCTCCCAACCATTAAGGTGGCCTATAGCCGCAAGGGTCTTCCCCTATTGGCCTAATAAATCCGGACGAAAACCGGGAGGCAGAAAATAAGTAGTGAGGAAGTGCGCACAGGGGAACTTAAGGTCGCGTCTGCTGACTTAACAGCTCCCTAGCGCCTTTCGCGAGAACCTTCATATGAAGGCTAGCCAATATTGGCACGACATTTAAATAATGCCGGTGGACAAGAAAGGAATTTGCCGAAGAAAGAGGATAGAGGATGCTCACTGAGTGGGAGAGATAGTGTGAAAGGTGCGAGTGCAGAGAGAGCAAGTGGCACGAGGTAGATCTGGAACACGGCTGTTAGTATGAGCGTCCAGGGCCCATAACCTGTTGAGCTGGCAGCACTAACAGCGAGATAAAGCAAGAGCGGCTAAGAGACAAAAGTAAACTTCAGAGGTTGAAGAAACTCTATTAGCAGCGCAACACACCTAAGAGACAAAAGTAACTATAGTACTGTCAGCGTAAGGTAGAGGCTTAGTAGTAAAGGAACTTACACTTCAGAGGTTGAAGAAACTCTGAAGTGTGAGGGCGAAAACAGCAGACCTTATATACAGGACGCTTAGCTAATAATGGTCTGTGCGCACTGGTGACTCAAACAAAATGCACCTGGTCTGTGCGCCAGAGGGAGAAATGCCATTGGTGGGCAGAGAACAATAAAACCGCCTAATGCGGATGTGATCGGTATCTTAACAATAAGAACAAGGAGAACCTAATAAGGAACTACAAAATAAAGATAAACAATAACCGGTCCGTACGAGTCCGGAAGTCCATTTCTAACCATAAGGGTCAGATACCGTTTAAGGAAGGGAATGACTGATCATATCCCACGAGACATGTGACTTTAATCAGTCGCGTCTCAACAGGTGAGCTGATGGAGCCACTGCTCCATCCTCTCAGCCTCGTACACGTATGAGCGGTAGCGGTGGATCTCCGCTTTGAGGCTCATGTTGTGGAGCTTGCCGACGGCACGGTCGAGACAGGGGCGGTCATGATACCCGCCAGCGAAGAGATGCATGTCTTCCTGAGGGTAGTGGTCCTTGCTGGTGGCCTTGATGTGGGGCTCAGCATAGAGCGGCTGCAAGTAGACCTTCTCACTGTCCTCCACTAGTCTGAGTACAATGGGGTCCGAGCCCATGATGACTTGGATGTACATGGCCTGGCATGTTCATCCTTGTCCGTTGTTGATGGGGTAGTGGACAAAGTCCTCCCTGCGGTTGTAGCAGTACCCATGGGGTGGTGGCCCAAGGGTCGAGTGTCAAAGACGGAAGAGGGGGAAGGGAGGCGGTGCGTCGGCTCACACGCCACCTTGGTATAGGGGACATCCATGGGTGTCGCAGGCATATGGGGTTTTGGCAGGGTTGTCAGTGTCGGTGGCTGTAGAAATAAGGGGATGCTCAGCTGGATAGTGGCCCACTAAGCTCCCTCGGACTTGTCCGAGGGTTGACTCCTTGCCTCCCACTGTTCTTTCCTCTCCTGTGTCCACTCTCATCATCTCCGAAGGGCTTCCCTCTGCCGTTCGGCCGCCTTCCTCAGTTGTTCCCTCTTCCACTCCTCCGTCACCTGTCTCCATTGCTGCTCCTCCCGATATGCCTCCCAATCAAGCATGACTTGCGTCTTGGGTTTCTTCCTCGGTTCAATACTCGACTTGTACTGGCAGAGGTTGAGGTGAGGCACGTGCAGACTCTGGGAGAGCTGCACAAAGCCTATTGACTTCAGCCGTCGTGAATGGGACCCTCGTTGATGCGCTGGCCGTCGCTGGTGAGGATCCACAAGGCATTGGGGGTTGCTGGTTCCATCGGTGTGTAGCTGGCCGGGATGGTGGACTGGAGAGCTGTTGTGAGCTCTTCGTAGGTGACAGGGCCTGTGTTTTGGGCAACACGAGTGATGGCCTTGGCGGCAGAGGGAATGGACATTGTTGCGAGTAAGGAAGAGAGGAAGCCAGTGTGGAAGTGGAGAGAGGATTGTAACAGACGGACTTTGCGAGGTGCGAAGTGAACACTTACTACACGGTTGTGACTACAGTAGTAAGTAGAGATTAGTCACGGACTTGGATCAGTCATCACGGGTAGTACTAGCATGTGATTGTTAGTATTACTCATTACTAGGATAGCGGTAGTAGGGTTCGAGCTACTTACGCTACGGGTTATCGGACTCACAGAGGAGCTTTAAAGCTACCTCTTATATGTATAAATAGTGGACTCGGAAGACCAAGATTAGCCATCTTGGTCTTCTTCGTAATACCACTTTCCAGTCTCTTCTCTTCGGACCTTCGCGTCTCGACTGCTCGTTGTCCTTGACCTTCGAGTCTAAGGCTTGTCATCATTTCACGTCAACAAATCTTCGTTGCTCTAGTCTTGACCCTTCGGGCCCTTTGGACCGCCTTAGTCGTGTATCAAGGGATCCTCCATACCTATCTGCGTTACAGCGAGATTCGCTAAGTCGTGAACGCCTTCGTACACGCCCAAGTCGGACTAACGCCCGTGGTAGTGTTACAAGGATGATGAGGTTCGTGGCAGGGTTCTTACTGTTTTTAAGTGATGCACATGTTGGGGGTTCAATGATTGGTACTCAGCTATGGCCTCATCCTCGAACACGTCTTCCTTATCGACCCACTGATTCTCCGAGTCAGGATATCCCTTCCATTTGATCAGATACTGCAGGCATCGTCTTCTGCCAAAGTGCCGATGGTCCAGAACCTTCTCAACCTCGTATTCTTCTTCTCCTTCTACCAAATCTGGTGGCGGGCACTGGAAATTTTCTCCGTGCATGAGTGTCTTGTGATAGGGGGTGAGGAGATTGATATGGAACACGGGGTGGATGCTCCACTGTGAGGGGAGGTCCAGTTGATAGTTCACAGGCAACAATACTCTATTGATCTTGAACGGTCCATGCCTTCACGTTGCTAATTTGGGAGTAGGTTGGTTAGTCCGGAGATGTCTTCCTTTGAGCCACACATAATCTCCAACACGAAGTTTTGGTGTATCTCGGTGTTTTACCCATAGAGATTGTGCCTTTTTGATGAGGTCATGCGCCTCTTTCCTTGCTTATCGGAACTGCTCGAGTCTCGTGGTGACCTGTGGGATGGGAGAGGGCTTATCGAGCCAATCAGCGTGGGGGTTGTATCCCATGAGGAGTGAAAATGGAGACTTCCTTGTCGCCTTGTGGGGCCAATTGTTGTGCACGAATTCTGCTATAGGCAAGAATGCCGCCCAGTTATCTTGCCGCTCATTGGTCCAGAAGTGGAGATATTGTTCTAGCCACTGATTTGTTCGTTCGGATTGTCCGTCTGTTCGAGGGTGATAGGCCATGGATATGTTCTGCCAGATTCCTAGTATTCGACACAGTTCTCTTATGAATTTGGATGCGAATTGGGGATCTTGATCACTGATGATTTTGGATGGTAATCCGAAGCGTTTGAATACGTGAGCGACGTACAACCTGGCTGTAACGCTTCCACTGTAGCGTCGGTCTGACTTGGACTGGTAGAAGGGTGTTCTGGCTCAGTAATGATTATGCTGGTACACGGACCTGTCAACGTGACCACAACTCCATGAGGGATCCCCTAAGGGAATACGTATGCCTCTCAGGTGAAGACCCTCTTCAGGGTCTTTAGCGACACAGGGAGAAACAGAGGGGAGGGTTTTAAGACAGTGGATTGAAGAAGACCAAGATGGGGACTCTTGGTCTTCTCGACTCATCTTATATACATATTGCAGGTCGCTTTAAAGCTCCCCTCCAAACACCTATAACCAATGGCCTAACTAACTCAAACCCTAGTATAACTGTCCTAGGAATCAGTCAGCCGCCTTTACAGTATGACATCAAGAATCCACATCCAAAGCCGAAAGCCGAGACCGTTATTGTACAGAATCGAAGACAAGCTGTGACAATATAGGTGTCACAGACGCGTTCATTTTCGCCTTTTGTGGATCATGTGACCTGCCATCATGTTCTTTAGTGTTACGATTTTCCCTTCTATTTTCCATGGACGCCTTCGTTCCTTACTTCTTATTCCCATACTCCATCTTGTTACGCCCATAACTCATCACGCGCCCAATCGTTTCCCATGATCTCTTCGCTGCACGATACGCCCTCATGCCCCCTTCCTTGTATATCAAAGTTCACGGCGCTCCGGTCTCAGCTGACTCCCACATGACCCTGCGCAATCACCGCACTTCCTACTATAGTTCTGCCTTTGTTCTGCTTTTACTCAGAACTCCACGTATTGCGCCATATGTTTGTTGCGTACAAACATCCTGTACTAGTATATAAGTCGCACGCTACCTAGCTTGTACGGTAGACTTGACTTCTTGTGTAATACCACATCGTTGTCAGATCCACAAACGACTTTAGCTCGCTGTTTCGCTTGAGCACGACTTTGGTTCGCCTTTGCGCTTGAACCCCAGAATTCCCGATTACCACTCACGTGTCTGAGGAGGCCGTGCAGTGCTTATTCATCATCGAACTTAGCCTTAACCGGCTAACTCACGTCCCGTTACCTCGGCCAGAACGACTTAGTGACGTGCGCGTCGCACATAATGTTCCTGTGGTAACGTTACATTAAGTCAAGTCTCGCAACCCTGGCAACTAGTAGGAGTCGCACGAAATTCCAACCGCAGTACATCGATCGGTATTCCACCGACGAACTCTCCAGCCACGAAAAGGGCGCAGTAATCTGGGAAGAAATCCACAACCAAGAGGGGTACTTCATCTTTGACGCAAAAAACCAGGAATATCACCAAGTTCACTACTTCGACGACCTTCATCTTTGGGCTTATATCGACTATGATCCAAAGCAAGGACGGTGGTACGCTTACAAAGCTGTCCCTCCACAATTCGGCGCAGGACCCCTCGGGTCAACCAACATTACTGGAATTAATGTCGACCCAGATGAATCAACCACCCTCACTCCCGTACAGCCAGCGATGGCCACAAACACTCAGGTCGCCACCAGCCTTACTACCACGGGAGCCTCCGGCTCGGGCGGTGGAGGAACACATGCTAGCGGAGGTCGATCGGCTGCTCAGATGAGCGGAGCGCCTCATAGCTCTAGTACCCAACCGACGACGGGGCCGAGCAGTGGCCCAGCTGCTGGTGTTACGTTTCGTTCTCGGAATGCCCCGGATCGGTTGTGAACTCTGACGTGTTCGTGATGACTCGGCACGTTAGCAGTAATACGTCATGGACTTCGGATCATAACGCCTCGTGTTGTGCTGACTGATGATTCTCTATTGTTGTACGTGATCGTGATTTGGTTTGCTGACTGATGTCCTATTGTTGTACGTGTTTTGGATTACGAGTACGACTGCGCATTCTATTGTTAGAATACGCTACTTACGCTATTGGTTACTTACGAGTTCGAGCGGAGCTGGAACTAGCTCCCTTACTTGTATTTAAGTTCACAGTAGTACGGACCAGGATCCCCATCTTGGTCTTCTTCGAATACCACTTCTACTCGTCTTCTGTGCTAAGGGGTTTCGACGCCCTTAAGTGAATCAGCTCCGGCATATCCCTTAGAGACCAAGAGGGATCCCCGTGACTCTATCTCCATCTTCCTTCGTGAATGGTAGATCAGCCGACCGTGACTTACCCACCCGGCACCACGTGTCATCTTGTCTTTGAATACCTCAACTCTCGCACCGCCCGTCCAACCCACTGCTACTACATTGTCGACAACCTCGATTGGGAGTACATTCGCAAAGTCCCTTGCCCACCTCCGAACGTCCCGATAGAAGAGACGTTATACACCTACAGAGACTCCACAGGCACGTATTGGCCTCACCCCGCCGTCTTTCCAGAGCACTCGGATAATCACAGGTTTCACCCCCGAGGGAACCCACGTCACAACAGTGCCTAAGTCAGGCAAACGTCCGTGGTAGACGTTACAGCTGGACCTGGTGGAGGCATACATGGTAGCGGTGGAGGCCCACCGAGCGGCGGTGCCCCTGGTGGCGGCGGAGGCGGTCCGGGTGGAGGAGCCCCTGGTGGCGGTCCCCCAGGAGGAGGTGCAATCCCCATGGCCCATCCCGGGGCAATACCAGCACCGGGAGGGGGCAAACTTGGGGGCAACCCACCACCCATCTTCGATGGAAACCGAGAGGAGAGTCGAAACTTTCTTCGATCCTTTTGAATTTATCGAGGGATGAACCCAACCGTGGACCAGCTCACAGTACCCTACTCGCGAGCCATGACCTTCCTCTCCTATATGAGGGGACATCTGGTGGACGATTGGGTAGATGAGCAAACCGCGTGGCTAGACACCCAGATCGCAGGAGGAGTACTGCACAACGAAGAAAACTTATGGAACACGGTCCTTGACCGGTTCACGAACGCCTACACCGACACCACCGAACGAACCAGAGCGCGCCAAGACATCGATAAGTTAAAAATGATTGGCGAAGACATCGACACGTACATCGCAAAATTCCAGAACCTCACGACAAAAGCCGGCTATAATCCAGACGAAGCTAACGTCATTGAGAAATTCCAAGCGGGACTCCCCGACAACCTCGTAATCAACGCGATATGCTTCCAACACCCAGTCACATGGGACGAATGGAAAACGGCGGCCAGGCTCCAGCAAGCCGAGTACCTTATGCTGAAGCCTCGCCTTACGCGCAACCGACAAAACGAAAAACGAGGAGGTCACACCTGAGACCAGTGGGTCCAAGCCCTCAACAAGGCACGTGACCCGAATGCCATGGATATTAGCCGCACTAGAGCCCGTGCCACCCTCACAGACGCTGAGAAGCAAAGGCTGGTCGCGGAGGGGAGATGTTTCCGATGCGGAGAAAAGGGTCATGTGTCGCGTAATTGCCCACAAAAAGGCACTCGCGCTGCTCAGACCACAAGTGACGGAGGAATTGTTGAGCTGGCAGCACTAACAGCGAGTAAGAGCAAGAGCAAGGCTAAAGGACAAAAGCAACTTCAGAGGTAGAAGTAACTCTATTGGCAGCACTACACACCTAAAGGACAAAAGCACTATAGTAGCGTCAGTAAGGTAGTGAGGCTTAGAGTACAAGAGGGCACTTACACTTCAGAGGTAGAAGTAACTCTGAAGTGTGAAGGCGAAAACAGCAGTCCTTATATACAGGACGCTTAACTAATAATGGTCCGTGCGCACTGGTGACTCAAACAAAATACACCTGGTCTGTGCGCCAGAGGGAGAAATGCCATTGGAGGGCAGAGAACAATAAAACCGCCTAATGCGGATGTGATCGGTATCTTAACAATAAGAACAAGGAGAACCTAATAAGGAACTACAAAAATAAAGATAAACAATAACCGGTCCGTATAAGTCCGGAAGTCCATAATCTAACCATAAGGGTCAGATACCGTATAAGGAAGGGAATGACTTGATCATATCCCACGAGACATCACACTTCAATTTGGTGACGTCTCAACAGGAATACCTCCTCCCGTCCCCTCTACCCCCGCAGTATCGCCTCCCCCCCTCGTTACTCGAGTCGCCATATCAGCAAACCGCGTACTGTCGAATGATGAAGCGGCTGACGCTCAGATCGCAGCGCTGGCCGCTCAGCCAAAAGAAGTGCGGGACCTCTTGGTGGAGAAGCTTTTTGGAGGAAAGGATTTTCCAAACGCCTAAACCCGTCGGCCTGGGCAAAGGTGCTACACGTGTATTATAGCAGATATCGATCTATGCGAATCCCAGTCCTTTTCAAATCTGCAAACGTGACGGCCGAACGACAGGTCCTATTGGACTCTGGAGCAACCGACAACTTTATTTGTGCGGAACTGCTCAAACGAACGCATCTCGGAACCCGACCCGTCTCCACTCCCATCACCATATGGAACGTTGACGGAACTTACAACTGAGACGGCGCAATAACCCAGTATACCGACTTAGCGGTACGAACGGGTGCGCGCACGAAGACGCTTCGTTTCCTGGTAACCAACCTAGGAAAGGATGAGGCGATCCTGGGCTACCCCTGGTTCTCGGCCTTCGAGCCTGAGATAGAATGGAGGAATGCCACGCTGAACGAAGACTTCCAACCGGTCGTGATCTCCAGCCTGAACCTTCAGAGCGACGCCATGCCACTAGAAGCCGCCATCAGGGCTTTGCAGGCATATGAGCTCGATGAGGAGGCGTGGGAGCAGGTTGTGAACGAAGAATCGGAGCCAAATATCACCTTCCTGCGAAAAACGACCACGGCATCTGATGTGAAGAACGTACTGCCACTCGACAAATACGTTCAGTCTGACAAGGGGGTTGGTAGAGCCGGGGGCGAAGTGTCGGATAACAGTAGGGAGAATAGGACTGGGAAAGGGCTGCTTGCTTGACCAACAGAACTTGGCGCTCAGCCAAGGGATAGTGGCGCTTGTGAGAGGGGCTACGTCCACTCACTGAAGGGGCACTGTTGACAGAACTCAGCGCTCAGCTGAGGATGGTGGCGCTTGTTAAAGGGGCTTCGTCCAATAACTGAAGGGGCACCGATAGGTGAGAGGCAAGACAGGAGAATTGTCAGACTTTGAGAGGAGTACAAAGTGGACAGTCTGAGGACTGATCCATGGAATTCGCAGGCCTTATATACCTAAGGACATGGTCTGTGCGTAGGTGTTTAGGGCAGGCTTAGGGCCTTTCCACGGGTGCTGCGGAAACTGCGCAGGGAATATCCGAGTACTTCTAATAATAGCGTCCAATCGCAATAAACGTAGGGATCGTACGATAGATCCGCAGTCCAATCAGAATAATGCATAGGGTGGTTCGACTCTTCCGCAGTCGATGGCGCGATATGACGCAATCCGCAGTCGATATGACGCAATCCGCAGTCAATATGACGCGATAATGACGTGACTGCTCCGCAGTCCAATAGGATAAATCCGTGACAGTGGCACGACTGCGCCGCAGTCGGTGACGTGTTGGCGATGTGTCTTCTCTATCAGCCAATGGGATAATTCCTCGGATATGGTACGATTTGCTCCAAATCGTGGGGTGGATCTTGACAAATGGGAATGACTCTTCCATAGTCCTCAGGGGGGTGCTCTGCACGTGGTTACGTCACGTGGTGGATCAACAGAGGCTTATCACGTGATCGATCACGTGATCGTCGGAGTATGAAATTCGAACTCCGCTTCCAGATTTCCCAATTAGGAAGGTGATTACGTAAGACCGGGCCGGTCCGGAACGGTCTTGAACGTCTGAGTCGTGAACGAGTTTCTAGGTTCACGACATCTGAACTCGCTCAGCAGGAAGCGGCAAAGAAACAGACCCGAACGTTTGAGGAAATGGTTCCTCCAGAATATTGGTCACACCGCAAAGTGTTTAGTGAAGAAGCGTCACACCGATTCCCCCCATCCCGCGTATGGGACCACGCTATCGAGTTACTCCCCGACGCGCCCACCGCACTCGACTGCAAGGTGTACCCACTCACCGCGAACGAAGGAGAGGCACTTACGGCCTTCCTGAACGAACAACTGGAGAAGGGGTATGTTCGCCCCTCGAAATCCGCCTACGCATCGCCCTTCTTCTTCATCAAAAAGAAGGACGGAAAACTACGTCCGGTACAGGACTATCGACGTCTCAACGAACTCACTATAAAAAACCACTACCCCCTCCCACTTATCCCCGAACTCGTCGATCGCATCCGAGTCACACGGCTGTACTCGAAATTGGACATCCGATGGGGTTACAACAACGTTCGCATCCAAGAAGGAGATGAATGGAAGGCGGCGTTCAAAACCAATCAAGGCCTGTTTGAACCACGTGTCATGTTCTTCGGCCTCACTAATTCCCCGTCCACCTTCCAAACAATGATGGATACCATCTTCCGCGACCTCATCCTAACCAATGAAGTTGTTGTTTATATGGATGACATCCTTGTCGCCACCGCAGACGACAAGCAACACCATCGGAAAGTCCTCCACGAAGTATTACGACTCTGTGAAGAACACGATCTCTACGTGAAACCGGAAAAGTGCAAGTTCGAAGTCTATGAAACAGAGTACTTGGGCCTCATCATTGGTCACGGGCAGTTACGGATGGACCCCGTCAAGGTCCGAGGAATCCGGGAATGGCAACCCCCGAAGAGTCTCAAAGAAGTTCGCGCGTTCTTAGGATTCTGCAACTTCTACCGGAGATTCATACGAGGATTCTCTCAACTCGCCCGACCCCTTCACGACCTAACAAAGAAGGAGATCCAATGGCACTGGGGTGACACACAGCAGAACGCCTTTGAAGACATCAAAAAACGCATATGTGAAGAACCAGTACTCCTATTCCCAGACCTTACCAAACCATTCGAATTAGAGGTTGACGCGTCAAATGTCGCGGTCGGAGCAGTGCTAAATCAGCTAGGCCCCGACAAAAGGTTCCACCCTGTAGCATTCCACTCCGAATCATTTACAGAGACGGAACGAAACTACGACATCTACGACTGGGAGTTACTAGCCGTGGTTAAAGCACTACGAGCGTGGAGAACATACCTTGTAGGATCCCCCCATAAAGTCATTATCCACACCGACCACGCCAACCTCCAATATTGGAAAGAACCCCGAAAGATCAACCGAAGGATCGCGCGCGAGTTCCTAGAGTTATCAGAGTACGATTTTATCCTGAGACACGTAGCCGGAACGAAGAACGCGCGCGCAGACGCCCTGTCCAGGCGGTCGGACTACGAGTCTGGCAAAGGGGACAACACCGACGTCATCGTCCTACCAGCAGAAAGGTTCATTCGAGCCACCCAAATGTCATTATGTGATATGGATATTTGGTCCCGGGTGGCTCAGAACGCTGGTAAGGAGGAAGCGGCACGATGGGCCGAACACCATAACCTCAAGCAGCACGATGGGCTGTGGTGGAAAGATGACGCGTTAGTCGTTGTTGGGGACAACGATCTTAAGCGGGGGGTAATCACTCTCTTTCACGACTCTCCAAGCATGGGCCACCCTGGAATTGCCAACACACGCGAACTAGTATGACGCGACTACTGGTGGCCCACTATACGAGAAGATGTCGAAGAGTATGTCAAAGGATGTGCCGTATGTCAGGCCAACAAAATTAACCCCCACCGACAAAAACCCCACTTATTCCCCATATCCACTGACCCGGAGGCAGAACCATTCGAAGTCGTTTCTATGGACTTCATCACCAAGCTACCCCCGTCCCAAGGATTTGATTCCATCCTTACGATCACCGACCATGACTGTTCGAAAGCTGCGATCTTCATACCCTGTCACGAAACTATCACCGCTGAGGGAGTAGCACGACTATTGTTACGTCTACCACGGACGTTTGCCTGACTTAGGCGCTGTTGTAACGTGGGTTCCCACGGGGGTGGAATCTGTGTACGTCCGCTAGTGGGAAGACTGCGGGATGAGGCTGATACGTGCCGGTGGAATCCCTATACGTATAAAGGGTTTCTTCTACGGGTACTCCTGCTGGTGGGCTTGGGACAGTGTGGACGTATTCCCACTGGAGATTGTCAACGATGTAATAACAGTGAGTTGGTCGGGCGGTGCGGGCGTTGAGATATTCGAAGACAAGGTGACACGTGGTACCGGGTGGATAGGGCACTACTGGCGAATCTACCATTCACGAAGGAAGATGGAGATGAAGTCACGGGGATCCCCCTTGGTCTCAAAGGGATATGCCGGAGCTAGTTCACTTAGGGACGCCGCGAGTCCCTAGCACAGAAGACGAGTGAAGAGTGGTATTCGAAGAAGACCAAGATGGGGATCCTGGTCCGTACTACTACGAGCTTAAATACAAGTAAGGGAACTAGTTCTAGCTCCGCTCGAACTCGTAAGTAACCAATAGCGTAAGTAGCGTATCCTAACAATAGAATGCGCAGTCGTTATCGTAACATAGAACACGTACAACAATAGGGAGCATCAGTCAGCGGGTCAAATCATCATCACGTACAACAATAGCAGGCATCAGTCATCCAAACACGAGGCAACATGATCCGAAGTCCATGACACATTACATCTGACATACCGAGTCATCACGAATACGTCAGAGTCCACGACCGGGCCGGACAGTCCGAGACGAAACGTAACAACTATACCTCCAACATGTCTACCCACACTATGGGATCCCACGTAAACTTATCACAGACCGAGACCCACGATTCACATCCGCATTCATGAAAGGATTGTGCAGCACGCTCGGGATATGACAAAACATCTCATCCGCATATCACCCCCAAACAGATGGCCAATCGGAACGCACCAACCAATGGTTGGAACAATACCTGCGCCACTGGAGCAATGTGCAACAGGATAACTGGGCGGAAGCGCTTCCAGTGGCACAGTTCGCGCATAATTCTTGGCCGAATGCCACAACGAAGCATTCCCCATTCTCACTCATTATGGGATGGGAACCACGAACCACTTGGGTTTCTAAACCCACCCCCGCACCATCAGTTGACCAACGCCTAGATGAGATGACCACTAGACGGCAACACGCGCAAGATTGTATCAAGCACGCGCAAGGGCTTATGGCAAAGAAGGGAAGAAGCCGCTTTATCCCCTACGCCGAAGGGGCCCAGGTCTGGCTAGAAGGGACGAACTTGAAAACCTTCTACCCCACTGCGAAACTAGCCCCTAAACGCCATGGCCCCTTCCGAATCAAGAAGGCCTTATCGGCGGTGACGTACGAGCTGGAGCTACCAACCACGTGGAAGATACACCCGGTGTTCCATGCGAACCTCCTCACGCCGTATAAGGAGATGGAGCTGCATGGGGAGAACTTCTCACGTCCTCCCCCTGACCTCGTGGACGGAGAAGAAGAATTCGAAGTGGAGCAGATCATGGGGTCGCGACTCCATGGGCGAGGGCGCAAACTGCAATTCCTAGTTAAGTGGAAGGGCTTTCCCATGAGCGATAGCTCGTGGGAGCCAGCTGACCACGTTAAACACGCACCGGACGCAATCGCCGACTTCTATCACCGCGACCCCACAGCTGACGGAGCAGGACGAAAGCTATAAAAGATGAACGGGCGAAGGAGCAAAACTCCATCACCCACAGTCATCATGTCGACCCCCATCACCCACGACACCGTCCCAGCCAACGACCACCCACGACCCCCATCTGCTATCATCCTCGAACGGCTCACAGTTCCTTCGCAGTCCGAAGGAATCCCAACCCCCTTCGTAGCTCGAACCCCGTACTCGGTGGTTCCGTCTCGACCCCCCACGCCCGTCTTATCTATTGCCCTCAACGTCTCACCTACCAGCCCCACGCCCCCTCCTTCGTCCCCACCACCGCTGGAGCCAGCGGTAGCTCCCCTCCTTGAAGCACCCCCGGGTCTTACGCCGGTCGTCCCTATGTCACGACTAGCCTCGGAACTCCCCCATCCTTATTCATTAACACCAGCCGTACCCCCGCGTCGACTCAGGCCCGACCCTCGTCTCGCATCTCTCGATGACGACGAGGAGCCGATCGATGAGGGGGATGACGAAGAGTCCGACGACCCTGGCCTGCCGTTCTTCATTAACACCTCAGACACTCCATTTTTCTTCCCCCTTATGATCCCTTTGGAAGACGACGTCACGAAGGTCCTGGCGAAGTACATTTACTATCGTCGAGACTATCGCGAGATCGTCGGAACCTCGGGGAGAGGCAAAGCGTGCTACTGCCAAGAGGTCTATCTGTCTACACCCCGCCCTACGGCTATGCACCCCGCCATCTCCCCTCATCAGCTCGCCGTCTTCAGCCCGCAAGATCCTCGCGCCGTCACCATCAATGAGGTCCTGAGTGAACTCAAGAACCCCCGTCTGTCGGTGGAGGTTGCGAGGTTGCGGCAATGCCTCGGGGACAAGATTGCCTTGGATGCGCGTCGGGCGGATTTACGTCGGCTCGAGCAAGAAGCCACACGGGATCAGTTCCACTTAGACACCACGCTGGAGGGCATCACCAAACGCCTGCAATATGCAGGCGCCATCCCATTGATAACCGACAAGTTTGTCGAGCTGACCACCCGCCCGATACGCCCTTGACATCTCCGTCCTGAGCTCCCTCTTGTACCACGACCTGGCGGGCCAGTCGAGATGCCCCGCCTTATGGACGGGCCCAGCCGCACGCAGAAGCGACGAAAGTGTTATCTGTGCAAGAAGCGGGGCCACAAGATGAGTGAGTGTCCGAATCGACCGCCATTTGGGGTGTGTATGTGGTGTGCGAGCCGGGCCCATGAGTCAGCTAACTGCCTCATTCATCGCCTCGCGCCCATTACCCCGGCGTTCGAAGAACCCTCGGAACGCCCCCGCTGGTGCGGGAAGTGTCTGAGGTTCGATGCGCGGCATGACGAGATTGAGTGCCCGCAGTACGAAGCGTGCAGGCGGTGTGGAGAGCGAGGCAGGTATTTGTTCCTGCGCCGACATGTATGCCCGGTGGATGACCGGGACGACGAGACTAATGACCCCAGCGCTGACGTGTACGACTACGTCGGCAGTGACTGAAGTCGTGGCGACTTCAGGTCTGACAGGGGGGTAATGTTACGATTTTCCCTTCTATTTTCCATGGACGCCTTTGTTCCTTACTTCTTATTCCCATACTCCATCTTGTTACGCCCATAACTCATCACGCGCCCAATCGTTTCCCATGATCTCTTCGCTGCACGATACGCCCTCATGCCCCCTTCCTTGTATATCAAAGTTCACGGCGCTCCGGTCTCAGCTGACTCCCACATGACCCCGCGCAATCACCGCACTTCCTACTATAGTTCTGCCTTTGTTCTGCTTTTACTTAGGACTCCACGTATTGCGCCATATGTTTGTTGCATACAAACATCCTGTACTAGTATATAAGTCGCACGCTACCTAGCTTGTACGGTAGACTTGACTTCTTGTGTAATACCACATCGTTGTCAGATCCACGAACGACTTTAGCTCGCTGTTTTGCTTGAGCACGACTTTGGTTCGCCTTTGCGCTTGAACCCCAGAATTCCCGATTACCACTCACGTGTCTGAGGAGGCCGTGCAGTGCTTATTCATCATCGAACTTAGCCTTAACCGGCTAACTCACGTCCCGTTACCTCGGCCAGAACGACTTAGTGACGTGCGCGTCGCACATAACGTTCCTGTGGTAACATTACATTTAGTCAGTCACATGAAATATCGTGCACCTTCAGTCACGTGACCCTGGGAAAGCATACCCTCATAAGGGATACCCCCTTATGGTCACATTCTATATACGGACAGACTCTGTTGATTGGTAGATAAGGATAGAACCTTCTAGTACACTCTAGATTACACTTACTAGGCATGTATTACGCGCTGTATTAGGTTTTACTCAGCAACACGTCATATGTAGTCAGCCTCTATGACAGTGCATCAGTCAGCACTAAAGATAAGGCTATTAATAGACACGATGCGTCAGCTCTTTAGTCATAGCTACTTACTTTACACTTAGTAACAGTGTTCAAGCTCCGACTTAATCTCAGCCACAGTAAATACTTAAGCTTGCCTGTAGCATCCTGAGTGGAACCAACTTGTCCTCTTGGTTCTCCACTCAGGTGCGCATTACTCTGTACTTCCTTACCTCTGCCTATCTAACTTGTCCTCTTGGTTCTCCACTCAGCTTACCACTGTGTGACACAGCGTACTCGCCCCTTGTACAAAGGTGCTTTAGCGTGCGCACGCTCCACATTGACTGTAAGTCTAGCGTGTGATTTATCTCCGTGCCAAGCTTAAGTCTTCGCCCTTGGCAGTTCACAATCCTTCACTTGGCTTGGCGTAGCGTTAAGTCATACCGCTACAATAGGCATAGCAACCAGGGAACCAGCGGGGCAAGAGAACACGAGGAAGCAGTGTGCGATGTACTACAAGTAGCCATGGAACACAATCTTTACTTTAAACTTGAGAAGTGCCTATTCCACAAACCACGAATGGATTACCTGGGGGTAATCCTTGAAAAGGGGGTAACACACATGGACCCGGTAAAAATTTCAGGCATCAAAGACTGGCCAACGCCAACCAAGGTCTGTGATGTACACTCATTCCTAGGCTTCTGCAATTTTTACCGACTCTTCATTCGCAGCTTTGCTACACATGCCAAACCTCTCAACAAACTCATGAGAAAGGATGTGGAGTGGAGATGGACAAAGGAAGAAGACAAAGCCTTCAGAAAGCTCAAAGCCCTGGTCACCGAAGAACCGGTACTCACACACCTCAAATTGGACGACCCATTTGAACTAGAAGTAGATGCATCAGGATTCGCAACCGGGGCAGTCCTACTTCAGAAAAAGGAAGACAGCAAACAACACCCCATCGGATACTACTCGGCTACTCTAAACAAAGCAGAACGGAACTACAACATATATGACCTGGAACTCCTGGCCATCGTCAAAGCATTGCGACACTGGAGACCACTACTGGCCAGATCGCCACACAAAATCAAGA